>JAVXUP010001440.1:0-233323 GCA_033070095.1 Escallonia herrerae | reverse complement strand
AAGAGGCTATATAACTCAAAGAGTCAACAACCGAAGTCGGTCAAAGTCAGACATGGAAGTCAGCAAACATAGGTACAGGTTCAGAAACCACCCAGTTCTAGGTTCTTTTTTTATGACGGACTACGGATATGCACTTCCGCTTTGAGCAACAGTGGTTGGTTACGTGGAGAAAGGCAAGTGAGAACCTTTTGCCCTTGGTTTTGTTAACCATTTATTTGTCACACCACCGGTTCTAATCCTTCATCATGTCCGCACGGTGCCTTTGTCCTCCTTTTTCATTTCTTCTTGCCAGTGGTTGGTTACTTGGTTTTTTTTTTTATTCCCTGATTAAAAGGCTTGTGCGCGAACGGTTTTAGCATTAGAAGAATTGAAGTAATTATGTGATTTCAGACTCAAGGGCATGTGATAACTTTATATTGACGTTTAATAATAGTTCGCGCATATACAAAATTTTGAGTTAACCCACTCTTAACTCGGAAAACTGAAGACGTTCAGCCAAGGCCTGAGGGAGTTATGTACCTGATGGAAAGTCGCAGGATATTTGCAAGCGCCTCTAGCATATGTGTGCAATTATCGCCAGTGTTTAGTTGTCAAGAACATGTTAAGCATGATATACATTGTTGGGCCTCCACTCTATGATAGCTTAAGCTTTTAGAGCATGAGAGGGGAACTGTTAACCATGATATACATTGTTGGGCCCCCATTATCCAACAATTTAAGCCTTTAGAACAGATGGTTACTTAACACTATGGTCAATGCAGAACTTGGTCAGGGATCTACTCCTTTAATGTAATACCCAAAAGTTTTCATTCCTTATGTTAAGCAAAGTTAAAAAAAAATTTTTCTTTTCGATGAACTGGTACTTTTTAGTCGATGAACAGTACTTTCAGTCGACTAAAAGCCACTTTTTAGTCGAATTTAAGGTGTTTTAGTCGAATTTGAACCTTTTAGTCGAATGTAAACCTTTTAATCGAATCAAAACACTTTTAATCGAATTTAAGGTGTTTTAGTCGAATTTGAACCTTTTAGTCGAATGTAAACCTTTTAGTCGAATCAAAACACTTTTAGTCGAATTTAAAACACTTTTAGTCGAATTTAAGGTGTTTTAGTCGAATTTGAACCTTTTAGTCGAATGTAAACCTTTTAGTTGAATCAAAACACTTTTAGTCGAATTTAAAACACTTTTAGTCGAATTTAAGGTGTTTTAGTCGAATTTGAACCTTTTAGTCGAATGTAAACCTTTTAGTCGAATCAAAACACTTTTAGTCGAATTTAAGGTGTTTTAGTCGAATTTGAACCTTTTAGTCGAATGTAAACCTTTTAGTCGAATTTAAGCTTTTTAGTCGACTAATACTTGTGTTTGCTTCGAACGAATAGTGAAATTTTACCTTCATATAAATAGTTTCTTTATTTTACTTGTAGCCCTTTTGTTCTCGATTTCTTGCTCCTTTGCGGCGGAGAGGGAGAGAATAGGAGGCTTGGAAAGCTCATTGGCGCTAGAGTAGTGCTTTAAGGTTTTCTTTTGTTCAAAAGCTTGTTTGAGGTAAGGGTTTATACAATTTTTGCTGTGGAAAGGTATCTCCGAAAATTCGAAGGCTTATACTTTCGTCACTTTGATTCATCTATGCCGTTTGTAATTGATTGCTTCACTTTTGTCTCTTAAGAACATTGTTCACCCCTTCTCATTTGTGCCTTAATGATGCTAAACTTTGAATTTGTACATTTGTGACCGTCAATTTAAGATTAACATTGACTATGTTGAACAACTCTCAAATTGAGAGGGTCCTTTGGACACATGTTTGTTATACTAGAGAGCCGAAGTCTCCTAGTATGCTCCGGAGCACGCGTTTGATATTTGTATGTTTGGTTCGACATTTGGGTCTTATGACCACCATAGTCATCGCATGTTTGTAGCATACCCTACATATAATTGAAATGTGTTTTGGGTTAAATGCTAAATCTTTGATGCTTCGATATGTGATAGTAAGACATGAATTGTCTGTTTCATCCAATATTGTTATTAGATACGTCATTATTGCTTGACATCTTACCATTTGTTTACCCTACTGGGCTATTTGAGCTCACCCCTTTGTCTTCTTACCTTGCCTTTGCCACAGGTGAAGGAAGTGACTCTTGATCCTTATGGCAGCGTTGGAGCTATGAGATTTTGCTTTTTGGTTTGATAAACTTTGTAGTTTATTTCTTTTGGGGACTTTACCTGGTTGGGGTAATTTGATAGAATTGTTTTGTATATCTATTTGTCCGCTGTGATTAGAAATCCTTTTGTATGGGCATATTTTTGGAAACGCGTTGTAATAGACTTTTGTTAGTTTTGGTATTACTTTATGTTTGGAGGCTTTTAATGCTCTGTTTATACCATCATCATCTATATGGTAATAGTATATCATGAGGTTTGCTTTGAAGTCGCGGCCTCCCGGTTTGGGGGCGTGACAGGGTTGGTATCAGAGCTTAAGTTTGTGATTCTGTAGACTTGGGTGAGCCTAGGTCTAAGATGTTGCGAGATTTGTTTTGATTTCGCATTTATCTTTTGTACATTATAGGCTTATACAGTTTCGTTTGATGTGCTAGGAGTACCATGCCTCCTAGACGTTCTAATCGTAACGCCAACGAACCCCATGGTCCACCAACGAATGACGGAGTTGCTGAAGCCATTATACACGGATTTCAGAATTTGGTGAACCTAATTGCCGGAGGTAACGGGGTACCGCTACACCAAAATCAGAACAATGGGCCGAATGATGGTGTTAAGACTGGAGATGTGGAAAAATTCAAAAAGTTAGTACCCGCCTTTAGAGGGGAACCCGATCCGGAGAAGGCTGAAGCGTGGGTGAACCAAAGTGAGAAGGTGTTCGACCTTTGGGATACCAGTGATGAGCAAAAGGTGGCGTATGCAATATTCATGTTGGAAGATGAAGCCGACCATTGGTGGAAGATGGTCAAGCGCACACAGAGGATCAATCCTGATCATCCCATGACTTGGGAACGGTTCAAGAACATTTTCTTCAAGAAGTACTTTCCTCAAAATGTAAGAGATCAGAAGGAGGAAGAGTTCTTGAAGTTAGTACAAAATGATATGACGGTAGCAGAATATGAGGCGAAGTTCACCTCATTGTCAAGGCATGCCCCGCATTTGGTTGACACCGAAAATCGTAAGGTAAGAAGATCTGAGAAGGGATTGAAGCGCGGCATCAAGAAAAGATTGTTGGCTCTAAAGCTTCCGACTTATGCTAAGGTGGTTAAACGGGCCGAAATTCTAGAGACGGACTACGGGGAATTTTTGAAGGAGCAAGATGAATTGAGGCACAAAAGAAGCCGTGCAGAAACTTCGGACAAGAGCAAGAGCGGTGGTTAGAACAAGAGGAAAGCAACTTTACAAGAAGGTATGAAATCGACTCAAGGGGGTACAAAAGTTTGCGCTACTTGTGGAAAAAATCATGGGGATAAGCCTTGCCATCGTTTGACAAATTCATGTTTCAACTGTGGGAAAGTGGGGCATTATGCTATGGAATGCCCGTATCCGAAGAAGGAGAAGACTTACAACTTCCAAGCTCAGGGTGGAGTTAAACCATCCACGGGGGACCAGAGGCCAAGAGTACAAGGCCGTGCTTATGCTTTGACTGCCAAGGATGCCACAACTTCTAACGATGTAGTGGCAGGTACAGTTCAGATTGGTTCTCATTCTTTTCATGCATTGTTTGACCCTGGATCCACGCATTCATTTATAACCCCTTCTTTAGCGTGTAAGTTGGGTTCTGACCCACAACTTTTAGAGTTTGATTTGATGATTGATACCCCGGTGGGGAAATCTGTATTAGTATCTACCGTGTACAAGCCTTGCTTGGTACGCATCGAGGGTAGAGTGTTACCCGCGAACCTTATAGCTTTGGACATTCGGGATTTTGATGTTATTCTCGGTATGGACTTGTGGTCTTCCTACCATGCCTCGTTGGATTGCTATGCCAAAGAAGTGCATTTCCGGATCTGGTTGTCTACGCCCATTACTTCGTCTTGCCTTGTATCTGCCTTGCAGGCTAGGCGTTTGCTTCGAAAGGGATGTCAAGGATATTTAGCTCACATTGTGGATACTCGAATAGCTGTTCAAAATTTATCCGCCATTCCTATCGTTGACGAATTTTCGGATGTGTTTCTGGAGGAACTCCCTGGTCTTCCTCCAGATCGTGAAATCGAGTTTGTTATAGATCTTATACCAGGAGCTGCTCCAATTTCTAAGGTTCCTTATCGTATGGCCCCGGCCGAGCTCAAAGAACTTAAGGTGCAACTTCAAGAATTGCTTGAGAAAGGCTTCATTCGCCCAAGCGTCTCTCCTTGGGGTGCTCCTGTTTTATTTGTAAAGAAGAAGGGTGGAACGTTGAGATTGTGTATTGACTATAGGGAGTTGAACCATATTACAGTTCGCAACAAGTATCCTTTGCCACGAATTGACGATTTGTTTGATCAACTACAAGGTGCGGAATACTTTTCCAAGATTGATTTGAGATCGGGTTACCACCAATTAAAAATTAGGAAGGATGATATATCCAAGACTGCTTTTCGCACGAGGTATGGACACTATGAGTTTGTTGTAATGCCGTTTGGGTTAACTAACGCACCTGCAGCGTTTATGGACTTAATGAATCGGGTATTCAAGCGATATTTGGACCAATTCGTCATAGTCTTTATCGATGACATATTGATCTACTCTAGAAGCAAGGAAGAACATGAAGGGCATTTACGTATGGTGCTACAAATTTTGAGGGAAGAGAAGCTTTATGCCAAGTTTGATAAATGTGAGTTTTGGCTTGAAAAAGTTGTGTTTTTAGGGCATGTGGTATCTAAAGATGGGATCTCGGTGGATCCATCCAAGGTAGAGGCAGTGTGGAATTGGGAAAGACCAAGAACGGTGAGTGAAGTTCGTAGTTTCCTTGGTTTGGCTGGCTATTATCGCAGGTTTATTGAGGGGTTTTCAAAACTCGCTATTCCATTGACTCGATTGACTCGAAAGAAGGTGAGGTTCGAGTGGTCGGAAGAGTGTGATCGCAGTTTTCTAGAATTAAAGAACAGATTGGTTTCAGCTCCGGTCCTTTCTCTACCTTCGGGGGCAGGAGGATTTGTGGTTTATAGCGATGCTTCACGGAAGGGTTTGGGATGTGTATTGATGCAACATGGGCGAGTTATTGCTTATGGCTCTCGACAACTCAAAACGTATGAAGTGAGCTACCCAACACATGACTTGGAACTAGCTGCGGTGGTTTTCGCTTTGAAAATTTGGAGGCACTATCTCTATGGTGAAACATGTGAGATATACACCGATCACAAGAGTCTTAAGTTTTTATTCACGCAGAAAGAATTGAATATGCGACAACGTCGATGGTTGGAATTGCTTAAGGACTATGACTGCAAGATCTTGTATCATCCGGGGAAGGCCAATATGGTCGCCGATGCTCTTAGCCGAAAGAACACAGGTACGTGTGCAGCCCTTTTAACTTCACGTAAGGAAATTCTTGCGGATCTTGAAAGTTTGGGTGTGGATGTTTTGGTTTTCGGGACGGGAAATTATTTGGGAAATTTAATGGCGCGACCTACCTTGATCGAAAGAATTAGGCAAGCTCAGATTTTGGATTCCAAATTTGTTAAGATTAGAGAACAAGTTGGAGAAGGTAAACAGCCAGAGTTCAGAATTGACGCCGAGGGGGCATTGCGTTTTGGAGACAGATTATGTGTTCCTTCTAATGTGGAATTAAAGGAGGAAATTTTATGAGATGCGCATAATTCCAGCTTCACAGTTCATCCAGGTAGCACTAAGATGTATCGAGATTTACGGGACGTGTTTTGGTGGAACGATATGAAAAGGGAGATAGCAGATTTTGTCGCTCGATGCCTTACGTGTCAGCAAGTTAAAGCGGAACATCAACGACCTACAGGACCTTTGCAACCTCTTACTATCCCTCAGTGGAAGTGGGAACGTATTGCCATGGACTTTGTGTCGGGGTTGCCTAGGACGAGGCAATGACACAATTCGGTTTGGGTAATAGTTGATCGTTTGACCAAGTCAGCACATTTCATTCCGGTTAAGGTTACCTATAGCTTGGAGAGGTTAGCCAAACTTTACATCCAAGAGATTGTTCGACTCCACGGTGTACGCGTTTCAATCGTTTCAGATAGAGATGCACGTTTTACGTCGAAATTTTGGCGCAGCTTGCAAAAAGCCTTGGGTACTCAACTTGACCTTAGTACGGCTTATCATCCTCAAAGTGATGGACAGTCAGAGAGAACGATTCAGATTTTAGAAGACATGCTTAGGGCTTGCTCGTTAAACTTCAAGAATAGTTGGGCTGATCAATTGCCGCTTGTGGAGTTTGCTAACAACAATAGCTTTCAGGCTAGTATTGGTATGGCACCATTTGAGGCCTTGTATGGGCGGAGATGTAGAACGCCAATTTGTTGGCTCGAAGTTGGCGAGGAGAAGCTTTTGGGTGCCTTAGGGCCCGAGATAGTACAAGCTACCTCGGAGAAAATTCGTTTGATCAAGGATAATTTGATAGTGGCTCAAAGTCGTCAAAAGAGTTATGCGGATAATAGAAGACGCGAGCTAAATTTCGAAGTGGGAGATCATGTGTTTCTCAAAGTATCGCCTTGGAAGGGAGTAATGCGTTTTGGGAAGAAGGGCAAGCTTAGCCCTAGATTTATCGGACCATTTGAGATCTTGCGGAGAGTTGGACTGGTCGCTTATCAAGTTGCCTTACCTCCCAGTTTGTCGCAAATACATAATGTGTTTCACATATCAGCCTTGAGGAAATACGTGCCAGATCCTTCACATGTCATACATTTCGAACCTATGGAGATTCGGGAGGACTTATCATACGAGGAACGCCCAGGGAAAATTCTGGACCGCAAGGATCAAATTTTACGCACAAAAACCATTAAGTTGGTTAAAGTGCTTTGGCGTAACCATTCGGTGGAAGAAGCCACGTGGGAACTCGAGGATGCAATGCGCGAAAAGCACCCTCAGCTCTTCGATGTTTAAGGTACGTTTTAATTTCGCGGATGGAATTCTTTTAAGGGGGGAGAATGTAATACCCCAAAGTTTTCATTCCTTATGTTAAGCAAAGTTTAAAAAAAAAAATAAAATTCGATGAACAGTACTTTTTAGTCGATGAACAGTACTTTCAGTCGACTAAAAGTACTTTCAGTCTACTAAAAGTCACTTTTTAGTCGAATTTAAGGTGTTTTAGTCGAATTTGAACCTTTTAGTCGAATGTAAATCTTTTAGTCGAATCAAAACACTTTTAGTCGAATTTAAAACACTTTTAGTCAAATTTAAGGTGTTTTAGTCAAATTTGAACCTTTTAGTCAAATGTAAACCTTTTAGTCGAATCAAAACACTTTTAGTCGAATTTAAAACACTTTTAGTCGAATTTAAGGTGTTTTAGTCGAATTTGAACCTTTTAGTCGAATGTAAACCTTTTAGTCGAATTTAAGCTTTTTAGTCGACTAATACTTGTGTTTGCTTCGAACGAATAGTGAAATTTTACCTTCATATAAATAGTTTCTTTATTTTACTTGTAGCCCTTTTGTTCTCGATTTCTTGCTCCTTTGCGGCGGAGAGGGAGAGAATAGGAGGCTTGGAAAGCTCATTGGCGCTAGAGTAGTGCTTTAAGGTTTTCTTTTGTTCGAAAGCTTATTTGAGGTAAGGGTTTATACAATTTTTGCTGTGGAAAGGTATCTCCGAAAATTCGAAGGCTTATACTTTCGTCACTTTGATTCATCTATGCCGTTTGTAATTGATTGCTTCACTTTTGTCTCTTAAGAACATTGTTCACCCCTTCTCATTTGTGCCTTAATGATGCTAAACTTTGAATTTGTACATTTGTGACCGTCAATTTAAGATTAACATTGACTATGTTGAACAACTCTCAAATTGAGAGGGTCCTTTGGACACATGTTTGTTATACTAGAGAGCCGAAGTCTCCTAGTATGCTCCGGAGCACGCGTTTGATATTTGTATGTTTGGTTCGACATTTGGGTCTTATGACCACCATAGTCATCGCATGTTTGTAGCATACCCTACATATAATTGAAATGTGTTTTGGATTAAATGCTAAATCTTTGATGCTTCGATATGTGATAGTAAGACATGAATTGTCTGTTTCATCCAATAATGTTATTAGATACGTCATTATTGCTTGACATCTTACCATTTGTTTACCCTACTGGGCTATTTGAGCTCACCCCTTTGTCTTCTTACCTTGCCTTTGCCACAGGTGAAGGAAGTGACTCTTGATCCTTATGGCAGCGTTGGAGCTATGAGATTTTGCTTTTTGGTTTGATAAACTTTGTAGTTTATTTCTTTTGGGGACTTTACCCGGTTGGGGTAATTTGATAGAATTGTTTTGTATATCTATTTGTCCGCTGCGATTAGGAATCCTTTTGTATGGGCATATTTTTGGAAACGCGTTGTAATAGACTTTTGTTAGTTTTGGTAATACTTTATGTTTGGAGGCTTTTAGTACTCTGTTTATACCATCATCATCTATATGGTAATAGTATATCATGAGGTTTGCTTTGAAGTCGCGGCCTCCCGGTTTGGGGGCGTGACATTTAACATTCAATTGCAATCAATTTTCACGATTAGTTGTCATTGTATGGATAGTTGAGGAGGGAGGGAGAAGGAAGGAGGAAGGAGGAAGGAGGGGGGGATGGTAATGGGAGAGCGGGTGGTGTTAGAGTAACAACAGCACAAGAGTGGAGCATAGGTTGTTGCTCGTGGCAATGGTGGAGCTACTTGGTTCGATTTAACTGGGTCTTGGAATGGCTTGTGTTAATTCTTATCAGATTCAACTCAATTTCTTGGTTTCAGTTTCTTTTTTAATTTTGCTTTCTAGAAGTAGTTGTGCATTGTGATTTGCAGAGGTTCAAATATAAAGTTGGCAAGCCACATATAGAACCGTGCAACTGATCGGCTTAAGCACCATACATGAATCCTCTCTTTGTTTTAATTCTTTCTTTCCGAAAAAAATTTGGGAAGCATTTTATGGGTTGCGATGTCTTTAAATTCTCACACCTCGTTCGTAAGTTTAATAAAGATACCATTACAAATGTATACTTTCAAAGTAGAAGTTAAGCACCAAACGTGATTATTTGTGATTTATTCTATAAAGACATAAATATTCAACAATGGAACTTCATTCTTCCGCATTTTATTCTTATCCACAAGTTTTTTGACTTTAGTACTTAAAACTCCAAATAAAACTACATATTGAGTAGCAACTTGAGGCCTTCGGCACTTACAACTCAGCCCCAAGTTTTAAGTGCTTAATTTTCAGCTTTACAAAAGAGCACCTATAATTGATTCTAGTTAAAGTGCTAAGTCTTATTCTAGCGAACTCCCAATTTCATTACCTTTTCCTATTGTCGAGCATAGAACCAGGACTTTGATTCTACCGATTTGTAACATAAGATAGGGGTCCGTCCTATCCTTAGGGCCCTTGGTATTGAATACTCTCATTTAATGGGCATTGGCAAGCCAGATCTTTCCCGCCCGACAGCATTATGATTTTATTCAACGATTGACCGAAGAAATTTTGAATAAATAATAAATTGCATGAACTTAGATCAATCAATATTTAAAAGAAAAAAATGCTCGATTAATCTATAAATTCTATTATTTTTTAAGTAGATTCTCTTTCCATTCATTTCAAAACTTCATTCTTCAACATTTTATTCTTATCCACATCGTTGAATAAAATCATATATATATATATATATACATATGTACATGTACATGTACACATGTATATATATGATTTTATTCAAGGATTGACCGAATTTTTTTTGAGTAAATAATAAATTGCATGAACTTAGATAAATCAATATTTAAAAGAAAAAATGCTCGTTTAATCGGTAATTTTTTTTAATTTTTTAAGTAGATTCTCTTTGCATTCATTTCAAAACTTCATTCTCCAGTATTTTATTCTTATCCACAAGTTTTCTGACTTTAGTACTTAAACTCCAAATAAAACTATATATTGAGTAGCAACTTGAGGCCTTCGGCACTTACAACTCATCCCCAAGTTTTAAGTGCTTAATTTTCAGCTTTACAAAAGAGCACCCAAGTGTTCTTCTTCTTGGTGCGACTTGCTTGTTATCCTGTATTTTTCTTTCTTTAGTTAATAATATTGGTTGATAGGCCAGTGCGTCTCTTGTGATCCTGTTTTGGTTACACAGTGCATTTCTATTGGCCAGTTGGGATTGTGACATGGATGCTTAAGATTACAATCTTGAAACTTCATTTTCTCTCACCTTTTTTTTTATTAATTTCTTTTGACAAAAGGGTTGTTTTCTTTTTATACACACACGAACACACCGGGACATATGAAGTTATACGTTTATGTTTGACTTGTAGTTACTATTAATCAGACCAAAGGAAATATGTTTCTTTTTTCCGAGCTAATTAGCAAAAGGATAGACAAAAGTAGCTTTGCAATCCATAGTTATGTTACATGGACTCTTCAAAATGCGTAACGTACCTGTGTCGGACAGTCGACACTTGAACATGGTTATGAGATATGTTTGCGACATCTCTTAGGATATGCCATTATGAACACTTCGTTATTGCTTGGAGACGAGGCAAGTTTTCAACTAAAATCATGTGCATAAAGAAAAACACCATTTTACCTTGGAAATAACTAAAAAGCAGTAACAAATATGAACATTTTGTTTGTCGCTATGTCTTGTGTTTTCAAAGTTAGACAAATCCGACACTTGGGCACGTATCCGATCCGGACACTAGTACCGAGTCCTTATAACATGGATCCAAAGTAGTCCACTATTGAGATTTTAAACCCTTTAAAGATCTTACGCAAATAAATGTGCTTGCCAACTTTTGAGGCTGTCACTCATATTTATAGTCTAAATGTATTTTGTAAAGTTTTGCTTTGCTTTGCTCTATATTTCCACTTTTTTCCCTGACTCCTATTAGTGGTGGATCTTTCCAGTTCTACTTGGTATTTAGGTGTGTGTTTACAATGTTGGAGATGGAAGGGTAGTCCTTTGGGCTGGTGGCCGGTGGTGGAGTTGGGGGGGGGGAGGACTCTTTGTTATCTTTCCTCTTTTTTCTTATGAATGTTTTCCTTTTATTCTCTTTTGATCTCATTTCCTCTTCGTAACTGGTATGTTTTGACTGCTGCTTGTTAACTAGGTGTTTGTTGCTAATATTGGAGATGCAAAGGCAGTTCTAGCACGGTCACTGTCCGCAGATGATTTAAAGAATAATCCAAGTGGAGTAAGTCCGTTAAAGGCCATTGTTTTAACAAGAGAACATAAAGCCATCTATCCACAAGAGCGCGAACGCATTCAAAAGGTGAGTTGTGAGGACTGCACAAGGGGAAATTGGTAAAAGTTCACTTATGTCTGAACTAGATACCTCATTTTTCTGGACTTCATTTTATTTTTGGTCTGGTCCAATCCGTTCCAGTTCAGTCCAGTCCGGTCAAATTCAAATCCAGTTTAGTTGTCTATTTTTTTTTAATTCCTATTATTTTAGTCCAGACCTTTCATGTCCAGTCAGGTTATTTATGGTGCGCTTAAACCAAGTTAGAGTCTAGTAAATGTGGTTTACCTTAGATTGGGGTTTGTCCCTTTTTATTCGATCCACATGCATATATATGGCCTATAATTCTAAAATAAGGGCTTTAGAGTAAATTCACAAGGAAAAGTGTATTGGCTACCGTCTGGTACACCTTGGCAATTAAACTATATTGGCCACCATAGGAGTATTTTGGTCTTTTAATATTTTTCTGGTGGTAGCTAGGGTTGCATCCTAATCTTCTTCTGTAGCTTTTTGGCAACCCTAGGCGGGGAGTTATAAACAGCCTCCAGGCATCCGCTAAACACATTTTAAACCCCCAAAGTTTGTTAGTATTCTGTGAGGCCTTACATTATAGACGTAATATATTGTGATCCCCTCTCCCATATGCATATTCATACTACTTGTTCACCCCATTCTCTTGCATCGTGGATATATCCAAACTAGTAATCAGGCAATCCAGATGAAAAATTCATCTCCCCTAGGGTCGGAACTACGAGGTTTTGATCCCAACTAATCAGATCTACTCAACCTCCGATGTTGAGTTCAAACTAGATAAGTAGGTAGAATTAGGGTTGTTCTTGCTTTCAATAAAAATCGTCAAAATCAATGAAACAAGTATCGACCTATTTAGGGTATGATCTATGTTACATGGACTCGATGTCGGTGTCCAAATAGGACACATGTCCGAGTTCGGACTCGCCAAATTCTGAAATTAGAGGACATGGGGATACGGATCCGAATTTATACACGGACACAGACACAGAGGACACGAATTGCACATTTATTTTCAAAAGAGTGCTTTATATGAGATTAGTGCAAACTATAGGGGTGGATATGATATTATGAAAAGTAGCATGTATTCTGATGTGGAAAGGAAAGGATAACATGTGAAGGTCATTTATTATGATTCACATGCCTATCCACAAGTATGCCTCTCGAGGTATGCTCTCTCTCTCTCTCTCTCTCCCCCCTTCCCTCCCTCTTCTTCTTCCTTCGACTTAATCTTCCATCATCAATGGCGTTCTCTCCTACTCAGATCTGGACTCCTTCCTCCTTAGACTTTCATCTTCCATAATCCATGGTGACATATTCCAGAGATGCCTCTCCAATTGGCGATGTGGCGACGTGGCGTGTCCATCCGGCAAATGGCGTGTCCGGTACAGATCCCATATCCAGATCCGTGTCGTGTCGTGTCGACGTGATATTTTGACCCAAACTGCCGAGTCCATGTAACATAGGGTTTGATGAGGTACCTAACACCTTTTCGTCATATAAATTAGTCCCAGGATCCGAATTTAGAGTTACCAGCCTAGATTGCTTATTGTTATAGTGTTAATGTAAAGTTGATATCATTACTAGTCAGGGAATTAACAAAAGCTTGAAGTATGACTTTTATTGATCACTTGCACTCTATTGACTGAGTCGAGCTGCCCACCTTTTCTCTCCATTTCTGTGGCTTATTTAGTTGCTTTTATCATCAGGAGAACTTAAGTTTGTTAAAGAAGGTTTTTAACATGTAAATGATGTAACCAGTTGACAAAAGAATGATCTACTGACTACTGATTTAGAAGCCCAATTCATTACAGAGTTCTGGGTCAGACTTTATTCAGTACTTATATATTTCTCACTGTGAACATTCTTATTCTTTCCAATTAACGAGAATGCTCTTCAGGCTGGTGGCTCTGTAAGTTCCAATGGACGACTACAGGGGCGCCTTGAAGTTTCTAGGGCATTTGGAGATCGCCAGTTTAAGAAGGTTTCTTAGTTCTCTCTTTTTCCAAATTTACATGTTCATTTTGTTTTATTCTTGTCATAGGTAAAAAGATATGATCCACATCTAATTTTCCAGTCGATGATATCTTTTTTAGGAATCTGGCTAGTCAGTTCTTTCTCCTTATGTGTGTCTCACTTTTAGCCCCCTTTGTTTGTAAAACCTATGGCTACAGCCTACGCTATTGATGGTTACCATTTTATTCTCGACCTGTTTCTCACCTTAGATTCGTCTTTGCCATGTGGGGATAAAAATGAAATGGCCACAAAGTAGATTTTAAGGATGTAACTTAGCTAATTTATAGTTACTGAAACGAAGTATTGAAGCAAAAGGTTCTTTCTCGCTGCTCCTCTCTCCTCCCATCTGCCACCAGCGCTGTGCTTACTTCACACCTAGAGGAGTTCTAGATTTTTTATGAAATGATCACACGAGATTTTGGTCCCAGGAAAACATACCAGTCCTTCGCCTGTGCCTACCAAGCAAAAAAAAAATAATAATATTAGCTTTGATAAATGGGGATCAAGCACCTATTATTTTATCTGCTTTTGGTTGATCTGAGCTCTTCTATCCATCCATGTTGATTTTCTGACTAGGCTGTTTGTGGAAAGAACAAAGCCTAATAGTAAGAGGTGAGCTAACTTATACTTGTGTATGTACACACAGAGTAACAGGTGAACCCATAACATCACGGCTACAATTTTTGGATTTGCATAAATCAAGACTGTAACAAATATGTGTAGATAAATGGCCCGGTATGTAAGGTGCAGTGGATCATGGGACTGCTGGTGGTTGTGGTAGTGACAAACAGAGGAATGAAATGAAACTTTGGAGAGATTAGATGTAAACCAGTGGTGGAAAGAGATAGGAGAATTAAAAAGTGTGCCCATAGTTGCACGTAGCGGGCACTGATTGACAAGCTCAGTGCTCTCAGTGAGGGTAGTCTGCAACAGATAAGGAGGTTTTAAGGACTTGAAGGAACAGGAAAACAAGGAACTCAGTCGAAAAGGGCTTGATTTTTGGGTACCCCCTAACATGTTCCATGCATCACTGTCCAGCTGATGAGATCGAGTTGCCATATTAGCTTGAGAAATGATTCCATGGAGCTCTTAAGTTGGTACTGCAAAAGCAAGTTTCCGCGAGAGAAGCGTCATCATATGAGGACTTTCCTGCTACTAAGTGTGTGCCGGATAGAGTATGTTAAACTATTATTTCTGTTGCTAGTTCATTGCAAGTGTTGCCGGTGGCGGTGGAGGGAATGGGTGTTTACGGTGCCTGGTAGCTTGGTAATTGCGATGCCGTAACGGGATAAACATAGATAAATCTGGGCCCTTGAAAAACTTGGATCATGTATGTATTCCGTGACATGGAGGAGCCAAATTACTAGCTAAGGCCATGTAGAGTTAGCATGAGAGTTCCGTTTGAGCTTTGAATCCTGGTACAGTTTGATGCATCATTATTTGAAATAAGTGTGTTATTTGCAGGGGGGTGTTGTTGCAACCCCAGATATCCATTCTTTTGATCTTACGGAGAGACACCACTTCATCATTCTTGGCTGTGATGGCTTGTGGGAGGTACCTCTTTCATTAATTGCCTTGTGCATTAGAAAGCTATTCTGTTGGTCCATCTTTATCAAGTGATTCACTAGCATTAATTGTTCGTTCTTTGTTTTCCAGGTTTTTGGACCAAGTGATGCTGTTGAGTTTGTTCACAAGCTGTTAAATGTTACTTTCACTTTCAATTTAGTGTTCATAATTATCATTATGACAGAGATTAGTCATTGGAAGTTTGCCAAACTGTATGCGCTGACTTTCGCTCTACAATGTCTTTACTGTGACGGTGAGCCACTCCAAATAGTCAATGGCTGCATTTAAGGAAAATTGTCTTCCTTTTTTATTAACCAATTTCCGAGTGGTGTCCATGACGAATGTCACTGTGAACCACTCCGAATTGTCAATGAATTATTTCAACCAGTGCAATATAAAGAAAAGCTTGTTGATTTTCATGGGACCATAACGAATCAAACTTCTTTATAGAACCACCTAAAATTCTCTTCAGTGCGGTTAATCTCTCTTTGGCTACCAATGTCTTTCAAAGCCAGATAACTGTCATGTGTCGTGGTGCAAAGCTACCAATCGATCATTTTCGTACAGCGAGATGAAGTTCTCTGCAATTAGATTTTCCCCCCTTTTCATATGATTTCTCATAGTTAAAAAGAAAAAAGAAGACAATGAGAGCCATAAAAGCTCATGGTGATTCGATTCAGAAGGTATACTATTGCGGAGAAGCTAATCTATTTTTGGAACACAGTGCTCTATGAAGGGAAAATTAGGAAAACATGGGATTTGTGATTAAATATTTGGGGTTGATGGGTTTTTTTGTGGAAATTGTGAAAAGAGTGGGCCAATTCTTCAAATTCCTGAAAGGTGGGGTGACTTGAGAAAAAATGGGTTTCTCAAAAACTCATAATTTCCTCTTCCCCAAAATACCCTTCCCCACAATAAACCCACTTCTGTCCCTCCGCCCAGCAATTTCCCAAACATTTATCTCCTCTACCTTCCATGGGTAACAAACAGCTCCTCCTCACTTCATTCTCACGCCATTACCAGATCTGTCGAGATTTCCCCGTGAAGCTGCACCGAGACGGAGCCGAAGCCCCAGCCAACATACAACGGTGAGGCCGCCGGTTCTGGCCGCCTCCGAAAGAAGCAGCCACCCTTCCGTGACAGAACGAGAACGATTTCCCATCGTCTGCACAGCTCCTCAAGGTTTTGATCATCTATTGCTCTTTTACTTTTTCGTCGTTCGTTCCGCTACTATCATTTTAATTTCTGCTCTCTCTTCTTGGATTTCAATGTTTGGTTTGTATATGGATGATTAGTGAGGCATTTTGTTTTTTGGTGTTCACAATATATATTTGGGAGAGGTTTTTGCGGAGGAAATTTCGTAATCGCTCATTGACGCTTTTGGAAGGATGCACACCGAAGGTAAGAATGTCGGAGTATAATACGAAAAGATATAAAAAAAATGAAATAACTCTTACCGGATAGAGAAATTGCGAGGTTGAGATGAGAGGGAGATTGATCTCAAGGAGGTGATCTCAGAATCCCTTGCCAAACCCACGTGAGTATACATGCCTGCCAGGTGTTCGATGAAAGGCGTAAGCTGGATAGAGTGGAGTGATGAATCAAGCCATGATAATGGCTAGCTTCTCTCGAAATCACATGGTCTAAACTGCCCAAAGGGGATCACTGGTGATAGCCATTTTACTATTCTAACTCGTGTTGAGTGCCGCTAGTGAATCTTGCTCAATCTCTTCGAATGTGTTGATCAGAATCCCAGTTGCTCACGTCATGTCCTTTCCATTTTCTATGGTCATGGCTCTTTAGAACACTGTTTGTGTCTGAGAGCAGAGGTGGAGGAATTGACCCCTTTCGGTAGAGGTTGCTAACCAAAATGACTTGGCCAATGGTGGTGTGAAAGGACAGCTTGTTAGTATCATGGGAGTGGCTGATGATGTGAGTAAGATGTAATTGGCCCAGCCAAGGGGTTCAGCGATAGGGATGACTGTATGGGACTAGTTCATGTTTTCGGAATGCAAGCGTGTGCATGTCGGGGTGCAAGAGCGAGAATAAGCTCAATATTTCCACCTTAAATTACGAAAATTGCATGTGACTGCTCTGTCTATTACCGTAATGAACTGTGCATTGAACTAGTTATCTGGTCCCATTTGTTGGTGTTGGTCAACCCCCCCGGGTATTAAGATATACACTACACTAGTTTAATTCCAACCGTGTATAGTAGTTGTCAATTTGGAGTATGAGATACATCAAATATGCGATTGATTGTTTGTCTTTACTGGTCATCTCATAAGCCATTTAATGTGTTCTTCTGAGGAGGTAAGTATATGCTGAATTTATTATAGCAAATTGTCTCCCAGCTATGTAGCGGTTTGTCATGGACATTACCATTATGCCAGGTTCATTTTGGGCCAATTATACTTATGGGAGTGTCCTTGATTTTTAGAATAAGACCCCTTTATGCACCAAGTGTTTCGTAATTAAAGGAAAGATTGCCATGAGGCACACCTAAGCTCTTTGCATCTCACGAGTTATGTGTGCTGAGATTGAAACATTAGTTGTCATTTTTTGTTAACGAGACGTGTACCATACTCTTATATGTTTTCATTGTGCTTTGAACAATATTTTTGAAGATTTTTAACTAGCCGTGTACGCTTGATTAATGTTGAGTATCTTTATTAAGCGCTGCGTACTCTAGTTAGGTATATTAATTTGCACATTATAACGTTATGATTAACCACTATACATGCAAAGTAGCTACATGACCTGAATTCGAAAAAATGTGAGGTTTTCACTACATGAAAACACGTTTTTAGCTACGGAGGATAATCGGTCGGTAAAACGTGTCGAATCGAAGAATACTACCGTGGGTTTTTGCGGTCGTTAAAGACTTATGCCTTTTCTGTCTCTTAGATCTGTGTCCCTTGGATCCGCAATTTCCCGCTTCTCTTGGACGTTTAGTTGTTCTTATTGCTTGCATCTCTACTAATGTTTTGACCTTTTTAAGAGCCATATTGTGATTTGCTGTTTATACTGATACCAGATCTGTTATTCTGATTTGCTACCATTCAGTGATAAATGGTAGCAGCATAGTATATTATGTCTTGCAAAGCGAATTTCATGTAAACAAAGTGTAACCCATTTACCTATGCTTAGATTCTTACACAATTGTTATTGATTTATACCATTTAGTTGTTAAACTTGGGTCCCCTTGACATGATGATGGCTCACACTCATCAATTGGACCTGCAAAGAAACATTCAGAGATATTGGAGTAGCAATTAATAAACCTTTTAGGTTTTTTGCATTCTCTTAATGGTTTTCCAAGTGTCACTTCCTCCTCTGGGATGAGTTCTTGCACTTCCTTGCCTTTTTCTTTGATTGGAGACTTGCCACTACCTTTTTTACAGATTTCTAGGCCTAAGAAAAGAAGACACTTCTTTTGAAAGGGTTGGGAGGACATGAGCTCCACATATCTTTCAGTTCTTCTCACCAAAAGGTGCTGCAATAGGCTTGATAACATGTTGCACATAAAATAAAAGAGAATGCAACCTTTAGCTTTACATTGATAACCCTAGTTTGATGCTTAGATCGAGGAAGAATCTGTAGAATAGTCTACCAGCTAATTGTGATTCGTTGTTTATACAGAGGGAAATCCAGATATGTACTTGTGATTCGCTACCATTCAGTGACAAATGGTAGTAGTAAAGTATATGATCTATTGTTGGATATATGATTTGCTAAAGTTCGACGTTTATTTGCTTGGCTGAGAATGATACAGCGATCCTCTTTAAAGTTCAACCTTTAGCTTTACACTTGATTGTTTTTATTTTGGTAAATAATCCAGCGGATAGAAGAGAGAAGGGTTTACATGAATGGCAAGTGTATCACATGGAGGTGTACAAGTATACATGGCAGTGTTTGGTGTACAAGAAAGGGGTTTTCTCAGCCAAAGCCAAGAGCTTTTTCAAGGTTTCAGAAAAGGTGAGTTAAAGTTGGTCCTTTTTTCTTCCCCTTGCTGAGTTGCTGTTGTAGGAATAATCAGCAACTATGATTTATTTGTGCATGTTTTTCGTACTTGTGCTTGATTGGTAAGGTGAGTTGGTAATTAGGTGCTTCTTGCTAAGTTTTATTGCTTTCTTAAAAAGTTTAATGCTCACAGCTAGTCTTTCTTTCTGTTTTTGTAAAAACAAAACAGATTGTATAATCTAATGGAATTGAAATCTACTGCTTGATGTAGCACAAATATTCTTTTGCGTTTGTTTTAAATTTAACCTGGGATTTCATATCATCGATAGACTTCATGTAGAAAACTTCATCCTGATTAATCTTGTTTGTTTTGCTTTGCTTTAGTTCCAAACAACTGCACCAAGAAGCTGTACTAGCTCCTGGCGAGAATCTTATAGCAACTGGTACGGTGTTCTTTTGCAGTTGTTTTTTATTTCGTAAACATTTTGCACATAATAATACATGAGTTTTGCTTGTATTGAGATGCTCATATGTTTCTTTTCAATTGTAAGCTTGAATGTGCAAAAATGCGTTTGTGAGAACAAAGGGCATAAGCGCAACTTTGTATAATTGTTGGTTGATAATTGAACTAGTACAATTATGGTTCTTTGAACTGAATACATAGCTGATAAGTGGGGTTGCCGATTTATGTATGGTTATTGCTAGAAGTTACCTTTTTTTTGGTAAATATATTGGCTATTTCCTTGAGTTTGTTGATTAAATTCTTTTGTTTCATGCAGTGTGGACTTGTACCTAGTATTGATGAAGTCGTAAGTAAGAGGACGCAAGAGTGAAAGGGTGTTGCGGTCGTGCATAGGAAAGAAGCCCTTGTAAGTAACACAGAAGAAGGTATTGGCAGGTGATAAAGGTTTTCCTTTTTTGAACTTTCTCTTTCTTTTTTCATTGTTGACCTGCTTTTATTTGATAAAATCCTTGAGGAAGCTGAAAGACAATGTTATCTTAGTCATAGATAAGTTGCTTCTAAGTGTTTAAATAATCATAAGGATAACACCCTTACTTTTTACTTTATTAAAGTGACATCTATAACTTCCAAGTTTCCGGATGGAAGTTGCATTTGATGCTTCAAGGTATGTTCATCATTTCATTTACCTTCGTATTTACAGTACATATTTTTTCTACCTTTTAGGCCTTGGATGAGCCACCTGATTATAATTCTAGCTTTATGGGTAGCTAATATTTGTTCATTATACATGTGCATGTTCCTTTGGCATTTTTAGTGCTCTTATCTCTACTCATGTTTTTACCTTTTTAAGAGCCAAATTGTGATTTTCTATTTATAGGGAGAGGAACTCAGATCTGTAATTGTTGTTTGCTACTGTATGGAGTTATCAAACATTTCTAGGTATTTATTTTCGGGGCTAACATATGCTGTATGTGTGAGTTATTCACTGATGGAGGCCATTCTTCATCCGAAGTTGTTTTGACAAGTCCAGAAATCCAAATCGTTATGTCTTTGTTATTTGATTAAGGCTCTTGTCATTGTTGCAAGCGGGGACTTTGGATGGGAATCATCGGTGGACTTTTGATACAGGTTGTGGCACTTGTTACCATTAATCTGTGCACAAATTGAGATAATGAGGTCAGTCATTTCTGTTATAATAGAGTCATTCTATCTTGTATCACATGACACTTTTAATAGTAATACATTCGCTGTTTCTTTGAGTTTCTTGATTAAATGCTTTAGTTTCATGCAGTGTGGACTTGTGCCTAATGTTGGTGATTCTCAAGATGGTGAAAACGATGTTGGACCTTGCGTGCCTTCAACAACCCATGAAGAAAATGACAACATTAGCACTTTCTTGCCTAAAAATGTTGCTCATGATGCGAACGTTGATGAAGTCTTACGTTGATGAATTTGTACGGTCTCAAGAGTAGTTAACTTCTTGGTTGGTCCTAGTTTAGGTGTTTAAGACATTTATTTATTTTGGTGTTAGATGATGAATGTCGATCCGATAGAGTGAAAGTTGTTGCTGCACGAATTTTTGGATATGATTGCTAATGAAATAAAAAGTTGTGTACAACTTTATTGTCAGTTTTGAATCAATTACGTGTCATTAGTTTCATTTGATAGTGTAATGATATGGGATTTTACCATTTTCAGCAATTACATACGGATTTAGCAACCGCAAAGGACATTTGCTAAATCAGTTGCTAAATTTAATATTTCAAAACAAAAAAAAATATTTAATATTTCAAAAAATATATATAAAAAAATAATATTAAAAATAATTAGCGACTGCGAAGGGCGGTAGTTAAATCAGTCGCAAAAATATAATAATATTTAAATGAAATTTTTTTAAAAATTAAATATTTAAATTCAAAAAAACATTTAGCGACCGTTCAAGACGGTCACTAAATCTAGTCAACGCGGCCGCTGAATTTAGAGACCGATTTTTAAAATCGGTCGCTAAAATTTAGCGACCTGGCCTATAGCGACCGCACATCGGCGGTCGCTAAGACAATTTAGCGACCGCTTTTATACCTTTAGCGACCGCTCCCTGGCGGTCGCTAAAAGTATGTTTTCTTGTAGTGTGAGGCCGATTGACACCGACACCGAATTGAAATGTCACATTTGCCCTCGTGGCTAGGATTTATTTACTAAAGGCCTCCATGTCTTATACGGTGTGACACTTAATAGATTTAATTAAGCTATGGAATTATTGCTCAGATATTGAATAATGCTCGATTGGCGTTTCATGTTAAAGTAGGTTAAATGGCTTCTGCTTCGGTGAACAAGGACGCTTGAGTAGGCAGGCACTTCTTCAAGGTCATGATGTCTGGTTTTCGCACAGAACTTGTATGCGATCCCTCTTTCTCTGTGATTTCGCCTGTGTACACACTGTTGTCGTTGGTCAATAACTTACTTGTCTTACTGTATTATGAATATGTTAGGCCATACCGGTATCCTTTTGCAGTCAGCTTACCACAGTGAGATCAAAGGAAGCAACTTTAACCAGCGGAGTAGGGTTCGTGGCCTGTTAAAATCAAGAAGAAGCGCGGCCAAGATGCGTATTGGTTCGAAGCCGGTTGGAACAAATTCGTGCAGCAACATGACCTCAATATTGGGGACTTTGTTGTCTTTGAACACATGAGGCATATGCGTTTTCAAGTGCTGGTGTTTGATCAAAGTACTTGTGAAAAAACTTTCCCCCAATGTTGAACTCTAAGCCCTAATTACTTCCTAAATTAAATTAATCGCATCGGATATGTGCATTTTGAACAATTTTTGAAAAGTTTGAACATTGATTATTTGTTTGATAATTTTAGCTTGTTAATTGTGTATTTGACAATTGTGATTATTGATTGATGATTTTAGACTGTTAATCGATGATTTTAGAATGTTAATCGTGCATTTGAGATATTTGAGATATTGAGATTGTTGGCGGAGAGTGGGACCCAATTGGGTTGAAAGTGAAAAACATATCATTATTCCCAGTTGACTACAACTTTGAATTGGTTTAAAGTTGTCTGTTACGAACAATAATGGGCACTTGTATCTCAAGTGCCAATCCTATTTTTGACAATCACAATTTCCAGTAAATTGGCCCAGCTATATTCAACCTTTGCAGCGCATGGCCATCTTAGCCATGACCAAGGGCTGCTCGCTAATATTATCTGTTGTTGAAAGTCCCGTAAAGGTACTTCTTCATGGGACCCCATTATTCGCACGTAAACTAGATGAGCACGTCTCATAAAGGTACTTAAAATGACCATAGCCTTCCCCATGTGTCACCTAAAAGCATGTGGCTGCACTAACGATTTGACCTCTCAATGTGGTACCCACTTATGCAATATTTGCGTGTCTTGAAGCACCCCTTTGTTCTCACACAGTGAGAGCAGGTCATTTCTGTGGATCCTTCACCATTTCATATTGTGGTTGGGTCATGACCAATATATCCGTCACTAAACCAACTTATACTATGCAGGCCAATTAAGCCAAGACCATATTTAAAGTGCATGATATTATCAGTTCTTGAATGTTTCTAACATGCCCAAGTCATTTGAACCTAGCAACGTAGTACTAATATATGTGAATAGACTATTTCTCCTTCTGGAAACACGAGATATCTTGCAAACGCTTTTCAAAACCACCGCCTGGATTCCCTATGCAAAACTATTTCCCCTTTTGGAAAGTAGAAAACAGTTGCAACCATGAACAATCAGGTTTTGAACACATGGCTATCGACAGCCTTTACATTATTCGAGTCTGGCTTTGCCATCTATTGAGGTCGTGGTCAGACATGAGAGGTGCTCAATAGAAGAGTACCTCATATAGCAACGATTTCTTCTTGAAAACGCGAAGATAGGGAATGGAGTGATATTATTTAAGCTGTGTATAAGCTGTCACAAAATGTATTTAGTATTCCTTATGCACAGGAACGACTTGGGCAGTGGCACGTATCGACGGGCACCTTTGCGTGCAGTACTTGCGTGTTTTTCTGCAGAAATGGACTTGTGTTGCCCAACGCAAACGCCGGTTTGGTTTTCTGTGTCTGCTAAACCACAACAACGTCGATTAAATGTCTTGCAATGCAAATCTCGTATGCATTGCAAGACATCTCGTGTTTCCTGAAGGGGAAATAGTCTATTCACATATATTAGTACTAGGTTGGCTTAATTGGCCTGAATAGGGTAAGTTGGTACACTTCCACTATTGCCAGAAACCCAGACAATGGATGTTACAGTTTTTTTCGGTTTGTGTTACTATTCATTCACATGTCATGTGTTACTATTCATTCACATGTCATGTGCCCAAAAAAATTCATCCAGACAATGGAAGTGCTCGTCTAGTTTACGTGCGAATATTGGGGTCCCATGAACAATAAGGAAGCGGAAGTGTAGGCGCAAACGGATCGTGGTGGCACTGGTCGGTTTGTGCGAAAACAACAGTCGGTTTCTGCAAAAACACCAGTCGGTTTCTGCAAAACCACCAGTCGGTTTCTGCAAATGTGCTTGTCGGATTGTGCGGATGCGCAAGTCAATTTATGCAAAACTTAGCATATGGGGCCCGGGCCCCACAAGAAAAACAATCTCGGTGGGACCACTACATATGTGGGATGCCCTTGCGGGCCCCACGCAAACACATTACCCTTGCACCTCTCGTGTTCACTGAGGGCTGTCAGTGTCCCCCGCTAGTATGCGAACTCGGTTTTACGAAATTACGTAACCTCTCCGCTAGGGCGCATCTTATCGCCCCGTTTCATCGTGGTTGTTTCGGCCATGAGGAGTCCGATGCGGGGTGGTTGATGTGCTTAGCGTGAATTTTCTAGGGAAGCGGAAGTGTAGACGCAAACGGATCATGGTAGCACTAGTCGGTTTCTGCAAAAACACCAGTCGGTTTATGCAAAACCACCAGTCGGTTTCTGCAAATATGCTCGTCGGATTGTGCGGATGCGCAAGTCAATTTATGCAAAACTTAGCATATGTGACCCAGGCCCCGCAAGAAAAACGATCTCGGCGGGACCATTACATATGTGGAATGCCCTTGCGGGCCCTACGCAAACACATTGCCCTTGCACCTCTCGTGTTCACTGAGGGCTGTCAGTGTCCCCCGCTAGTACGCGAACTCGGTTTTATGAAATTACGTAACCTCTCCGCTAGGGCGCATCTTATCGCCCCGTTTCATCGTGGTTGTTTCGGCCATGAGGATTCCGATGCGGGGTGGTTGATGTGTTTAGCGTGAATTTTCTAAGGAAGCGGAAGTGCAGACGCAAACGGATCGTGGTGGCACCAGTCGGTTTCTGCAAAAACACCAGTCGGTTTCTGCAAATGTGCTCGTCGGATTGTGCGGATGCGCAAGTCAATTTATGCAAAACTTACGGGGAGGAGCCCAGCTCCATTTCTTCTGGGTGGGAGCACTACGTACGTGGGATGACCGTGCGGAAACCACGGGCTAAGAGGAACATTGCCAAGGGGGTTGGGATTATTGATGGTTGTCAACATCCTACGTTTTGATGAGCATTCTTGCCAAGGGGGTTGGAAGCATTTACTGTGCTCCCCATTTTCCAACTGGCGCCCACTCTCACCTAAACATGATGTGATCAATCTGTGTAACTGTAACTTTTTGTCTATGTAACCATGCTTGGGATTTTTATGTATCCATTAAAAAATATTATTAGCGGGTTGCCAGTAAACACTCATATGTGTGTAAGACAGTTGCTGGAACAATAAAAAAATATGTGGCACTTCACCAGTAACCATGCTTGGGGTGCTCGGACATAAGCACTTCACCAACCAAAAAATATTAGTATTTTCTTCTGCACAGAAACGACTTGGGCATCGGCACGTACTGACAAGCACCTTCGCGCAAAGTACTGGCGTTTCTGCAGAAAACGACTTGTGTCACATAAACCGTGTACAACCTTGGCGCGCAAGCACGCACGACATGACTATCCCGCAAGGTGCTCCACTTGTGCACGGTTTGATCATAGTTGAAGCTTGTCTTCATTCGCGCACAGGGAAAGCATGTCACTTTTTGGGATCCTTCGTGGTTTCTTGGCGTGGGCGGATTTCACAATCTATGTGGCATTGTGCCCCGCCACGTGCATACGAAAAGTAACCAATTTTTTTTTATAGGGGAAGGGCTTATGTCCGAGCACCTCAAGGTTTCTTTTCGTATGCACATGGCGGGGCACGATACCACATAGATTGTGAAGTCCGCCGATGCCATGAAACCATGAGTAAGTCCCAAAACCTGACGCGCTTTGCCCATTTTGCGAACGAAGACAAGTTTCAAGACAAATCAAACCATGCATAAGTGGAGCACCTTGGGGGATAGTTAGGACGTTTGCGCTTGCGCGCCAAGGTTGTACACGAATTAGCTGACACGAGTCGTTTTCTGCAGAAGTGGTCATCCGTCTATACTCGTGTTGACTAGATAAACGACTACATAAGCGGTCACTGATTTTTTGTTAGCATTTAATTTTTGCGGGCAATAATCCTTTTATTTTTTTTAGAGTCCTGAATTCTGCATTTGATTCGGTAAAATCAGTAAAAAAAATCATTACACTGTCAACCTGAACTTGTCGGATCAAACAAAAAGCGGTTATTGCAATGGCACCACCAAATTTCATACACATGACGGCATGTACAATTAAATACAGTAGAAGTCTCGCAAGTTTATTCAACCAAAAGAATGATGCCTAACACTCTCTTCACTACTAATAAGAACTAAAAATACAATACACTACATAAACTTATTTATTTGCTGCTGTATCTGTCGTGCTTTCTTCATTGACTCGATGTTTGACCTCATGAAGTTGTTCCGTCTACATGATACTCGTAACCATCATCATCACCAATAACCAAGGGATTCTTTCCTATGCAATCACCATCCTTTCTCGTTTGTGCGAGTATAGACGGAGAAGATGGAGTAAGCCGAAAAGTCTTGGCACTCTCGCACCTCATAAGCCTTCTTTTCTTCTCACTCTTACGTCCTCTTGCCCACGCGGTCATCAACTTTAGGCTCAAGTCCACGCTGCATGGAGCAAAAAAATTTAATTAACAAACTCATTGAGACAGCCAATGCGTGTTTATCAAAAAAGGTAATTTCTGGTAATATCCATAAATAAATCTGCGACCCCACGTATCAGCCTATAGAAGGACAATTGAACTTGTGCAATTATCAGCCAACAATAAGTACATGCAATACTCGAAAATACTAAATGGATTGCTTTTGACGTGCTCTGAGTATTTATCAGAGGATTACCGAAATTACAAAAAAAGTGAAGGTGATGACTAAGCTTGAAGCGATTTTCAACCACCTTTTACCTAACCAAGATATGAAAATCCGGACACAAGAGGCAGCTACAAGTCTAAAGTCAATAGTAACTGCACATGGCAGTCGCTATGAAATGCATGTTTAACCTAGATTACTCAAAATATAGTACAGTAACAGTTAAGTTGGTCCAAGACAGGCAATGGTGAACGAATTATTTGAGTAAGCTTCAACCAGGAGTAAACGCATTCTTCGATATTATAGCAAGAGATAGCAGGCGTGTATAGCGATCAGTGATGACAACAGTAACAAAAGCAGTCACTAATGGCCTAATTTAGCGATCGCCATTCTAGCAGTCGGACGCTAAAGGCCTAATCTCTGAACAAGGGGATTAATTATTTTGCGAACACAGACATGCTTCAAGACACGCAAACTCTGCATGAGTGGAGGTTGTTGGTGATACAAGTCGTTTAACGCGTAAGAAATGCAGGTACATTTATTGCGAGGGTGGTTTTGGGTTGTGCAAATCCCGAAGTCGTTTCTCCTATTCCAACCGATGCATAAATGATAACTAGAAAAGTAGTAGGAATGACAAGCATCTCCGCACATCTGTACTTGCATTCTTGCAGAAACCGACTTGTGTCAATGTACTTCTCCACCTTATTAGCATTTTGTGCAGAAAATCAAGGCGTTTATATTCTTGCAACCAATGCAAATAAAAACTTTGCCTGAAGTTTTTTATTCAGCAAAACAGCAGTACAGGAATGATCATTGCACAGATAGAGGGGACACTACAACAAAATCTGACTATAAGGACGCCTCCTAGCATCCTTACAAGTATCATAAAAGGACGCTTTTGACATAAGGGCGCTTTGAAAGGCGCCGTAACGCCGCCCTATTAAAGGCCGTCACAATAAGTTATTACCACGCGCACAAGTGACTCAACAAGGGTAAGATCTAATAAGGCGCAAATGAGCGTCCCATAAAGTGCACCACATCATAACCTATTGGGACGCTTTTTAGCGTTGTTATAGGTCTTTTAGGGCGCTTTTTAACGTCCTTAGATAAATCCTTTTTTGATATATATATATATATATATATATATATATATATATATATTTGATATTATTCTATTATAACTTCCAATATTCAACAAATAAGCTGGGAGTAAACTAATTTTCAAACACAAGAACTTAAAATTGTGGTATCAAAGAAAGATGTTAACTCCTACGATCATCTCCTTTGTACAATGCCAAATATGTGAGATCAACAACTTATAAGCCCATATAATACAAAGTTTGTCATCTATCATCGAAACAAGAGAACAAGTTCAAAGATCTACTTGGGTAACGCAGTGTTGTTCCAAAGATATGTTGGACGCTATGATGTCCAACGAATGAAGCTTACCCCAAATCTTGCAGAGCAACAAAAGGATGGTCGATTCTGTGCTTGACTTTGCACCAACATTTACATGACTGTTAAAGAATTGAGTTCCATCCAATCAAACTACAAGTAAAATGCAAAATTAAACAAACGGACAAATTCTCACATATAAAGTATCCATTAGAATTCCAAATAATAAAGCATAGGCAAAATAATCTACGACTTTAAAGGTAAAAGTCTTACCTTAGCAAGTGACAGGCGTACTTAACGACTGCATTATTCACTCCCTTTTGAGAAACTATCATTGTTTACCACCTTCTAATTCTGGTAAGACTTATCTATAAGAATAAGGTTATGTCAAGGGGGAATTAAGAATTGTACTACCTTCTAGGAAGCGGGTAATATCATTTGCACTAGTCCTTCAAAGACAGCGGCAGCTTTCAAACCCTCAGTGGATATGGTTCCTATCAAGACATGTTCTAAACTCAGGACATCAATCATTACAAACGAGAAAATACTGAAGCAAAAGGGTGACAGGCTGATATTAAAACCGACCGACGACTGATATTAAAACCAACCAAATACCAAAGCAAATGAAATGAAAAAAAGTTCATTTCTTTCCCTGCAAAAAGGATAACCAAATGGTGTTGGGTTTGCCATTACAATCCATTTCTCAGTCTAGAACTAGTAAGGATGTTCCTAGCTAAAGTAGAACGCTTAGTTGAAAGTTCATCATGCTTGCTACCAAGATTGTATAATTCATATCCTTATCTTGCTGAAGATTCATAAAACTAATCCAAAACCAGTTTCAATTAGAGCTTGTTTCACACCAATTTTCTATCACAAGTATGTAACGTTATTTGCTAGGTCACTTGCCTTTAAACGATTTGCTAAAATATTACTAGAGCAGGTATATAACTACCTAAGGCATGTAATTTGACTTGATGAAGAGACTCTAATCAAAGTTCCGTAGCCTTAAAATTGAAGCTGACTTTTTACTGGATGGGAAGCATTAGCACATGCACATCATCCTATTTCTCAGAGCCAGAGTGTTGCCTGGTTAAATAGCTTCCCCTTTTCCATTTTCAAAAGGATATGAAAACACAAAGACACAGCTTGGGGACAATTCAAGTGCTCCAACCAACTTAAATACGGATTCAAAAAGGTTGAGACTAAATCAATAATGGAAGTGTTCTTATGCAATTTATCTAATCAAAGTGGAAAACAGGAGACTTACAAGGGTGTGTGCTCATGCCGCAAAGCATAATGTAAGTCTTAGATTGGGTCAATCGCAACAATGCTGCTATAACCTTGGTTTCAACAAAAATTCGTAAAGAAACAATGTCCAGGAGCATATACGAATAAAGTTTTTACTTGCATGAAATATATAAAATTCTAGTACTAATCACTTAGAGGTGGGAATGGGGATTACCTTAAAAGAGGAACCAGACCTGCTTTATTCGAAAGGAGAAAATGGCATTAGCAAAACCAATGTAAGAAGTCAAGTTCCTTTCCTTACGTTGAATTACAAGTGTGCAGCTAAATATTGATTAAAAGTTAGAGATTCGCCTAAAGAAAAACAAAAGAAATATCATTAGAAATTGAAAAAAAGATATTATGCATCATTAGACTGTTGCGTTTTAGTCTGCCACTTGACTTCCACAGTTATCATTCACTAGCTTCTCACCAAAAATAAGATGAGTAAAGCCAATCATAATCCAGAGCAACAACATCATCCCCCCTACCCAAAAAAAAAAAACCGCCCCACACACACACACACACACACACACACACACTCTGGTGTTAATGTTTTTCAGAGAATGTGTCGATTTAGCACTTTCACAAGGCTGTTCTATAAGCTTTTCATCATTCTAACTTTTGCACTTTACGAATATTGTGTTTATTTAGCACTAAACCTTCTTTTTAATTTGCAAGGCACTATTCAAAAACTCTTAAGAATATATTAACAATCTTTTTCCTGTTCATTTTGGCTTAAAAATGAAGATAAAAGGTAGCAAAGTAGCTAAATTAATGGTATTCAAACAAACATGAAATTTTCATTTATTTTCAAAATCAAATTACATGATAACTAAGTGTAAGAGAAAAATTGAGGATTTGTAAACATTAGGGCAAAAATGAAGATTGCGCAGTCAATTTCACAGTTGATTTTCATCTACGAAAAAGAAAGGGTTTATGTTATGAATCTAACGAAGAATTGCATCTTGAGTTGGAAAATTTTGAAGGATAATACAAGAAATAGACAGTTAAGTGAGATGTGGAATCTGTGCCCAACATTAGATAGATGTACTAGTACAAGATTTATATTCGTTGTATGTTATGAAATATTGTAAAGAGTGGAGATTTGCATATGAAATAAAGAAAAAGCCACGAGAAAAACTACAAAGAAATTCAACGTAAGTGTAGTTATCATTGCATGTGTTCCCATTTGTTTCTTACCGAACCAATTGTAGTGCCAAAGTACACCAACTGCATGATTTTGTCAAAAAACTGTACAATTTAAAAAACATAAAATAAAGTCACTCAAAGTACTCTCAATCAACCTAATACTACTGATTTTGGCAAGCAAGTCATTTTTAGTTGAAAATGTTGTGACAACTGCAATGCATTTTCCACAAAGACTTGTCATCAAAAGTTCAGTAAGTATCCACATATAAATACCCACAGTCATTCCTCAATAACCCATCTCAAACATTGAACTGAACCCCCTAACTTGACACACACACACAAGCCTCTACCTATCACCCCTATCCCCCTTAAAACCCAACCTATTACGGAGAAGAAAAATCAATCCTCAAAAGTTGGCATCATCTTGATGGGAATGAAGTCAGCTAGCCTCACTACAATGGAGGGCAACATTTTGCTATGGATGGCTCTTAGTAGGTTAATTACAATATACGACTTAAATTTTGAGTCTCCATGAATCAATGTGCAGAGCATAAGATAATTAACTCAACAAAGATGGATTATTCACCTAACAAGGGATTCTCATGGTAGAAAATAATAAATGAATTGCACTAATCTTAATGGTCATTCATAAGAACCAAATATAGAAGTTTCACAGACAACACAAAGCAGAAAATTCCAGTAATATGTAATACAATATAGCTTACCCAAGCAATCCACAAATAGACAGCACAATCCAAACTTGCGTGATCAAGGTGGAGGTGATGCAGCCGTAAGGTGCTGTCCAGCTATGTCGTCGCCGGAAGGTTCGGTTTGGAGGAGAGAGACGGAGTCGATGTTGCCAATGGATCGATTTCAGCACCCATGGAGAGAAAGGGTGTCGTCGTCGACGACTATAGATCGATTTTGAAACCCATGGATCGTCGTTGTCGGAACATGGAGGTGTCGTCGCCGCCGGCAGATGGAATCGGGGAAAGAGAGAGAGACAAATAGAGACACTTGGTTTGGAGAGAGGGATGTAGATCGCGTTGCCGGAAGGTGGACGCACCGTCGCCGTGTTGTCGCCGGAAAGTGGACGGCGTTGAGGAGTCGTCGGCAGATGGAAATGGAGAGAGAGAGGGACCCAAAGAGTCTTGCTCTTGCTGGAAAGAGAAGAAAAGTACATGCCGAGAATATCAATCAATTTAGTCTGATGTGGGACAAACAGGGGGAGGGGTATTTTGGGGATGGGAAAAGATATGGTTTCAAAAAACCCATTGTTTTCCAATTAACCCCTTTTTCAGAGATTTTCAAAATATACCCCACTTTTTCACAAGTTTTCAAAACAAACCCACCATCCCCAAAAATTTTACCCAAAAACCCACTTTTTCCTAATTTTCCCCTCTATGAATCTGCTTATTACCCTTGCTGAAAATAAGTCGTACTCGAGGTCGAAAATGTTGAAGCTGTACTTGTTCACGTAGACGGCTTAGCCTTCTTAACCTTTACATTTGTTTGGCAGGAAGGCTTACCAGTTGCAGCTGTGAGCCGCCTTCTTGTTAGGGAAGCTGTCCGTGAGCGCCTGTGCAAAGATAACTGCACTGCAATTGTCATCTTTTTCAGGAAAAGGTTGTCAAAGCCTGCTCAGACTTGACATTGGAAGGATCTTTACTTCAAATCAAGTGAATTCTGTTGTAGCGCCTAGAACATTGCTATTGGCTTGTTCACAGGATGCATTTACTGGGTTCCCATGTTGTCTACCGTATTTTGGCTGTATGAGTTGGATGGGTGTTGCCTCTAATGTTTGAGAGACTACTTGATGTTTCAAAATCCGTTGCCAACGTGGTTCTGGTGCCAACGTGGTTGCGCCCCCAAAAGGATTGCCCGCTGAGCCATCCATGCGATACCCAACCCTAAAAGGATTGGCCGATTTTCAGCACATCTACTGATAGAAAGTTTCTAGCAGCGGATGTGCAACTGGACGTTTCTGGTAGAATCGTCCGGTTGCTTTGAGAAGCCCACCGACCATCTACTAGAGCGATTGCGCACCAATTCACCAGGCCCTGCAACACCTTGGTCGCCAGCCACTGCATCGTCAAACATTTATCAGCCACTCTCACTGCGAAGATGGCTGGCTGTGCTTAAAGCAATCTTTTTGGCATCTCATCTCGTAGGGAATAATTTTCAAAGCAATCTTTTCTCTTTTTCTTCCAAAAAAAAATTAAAATAAATAAAGCAACCCCCAAGTTGATGGAAGTAGGTTAATCTGCCAAGCAGCCACGAATAGAAATCTGAGATACCACGACAAAAAATGACTGCCGACGATCTACTAAATAATCATTGGGTAGCAAACACAACCACCCCCTTTAGAAAGAAGCTCACTATTACACGGGGCAAAAATGTCAGGAATGCACTCGGCAAAGGATTTCAAAGTCACACACCAATTTAAATACCTGCACCTCAATGCAAATCATGAGGCTGTAGACAAACGCATGTTATACAAATGATTGTATTTGAGAACTTTGGTCAACCGCTGTTTTTCTGTCTTTTTTTTATGGCACCACACACAGGATTTAAAAAGAAAGTATGGTGGGTGGGGGGGGGGGGGGGGGGGTTGTTCCCACTTCTTGCATTTTCGTTAATAATACCTTACGCATAATGATTATTTGTTTATGGTTTTCCAAATAAGTATTTGCATCATAAAATTGTTATTTCTTTCAAATTTTGAAATCATAAAAGTTGAGAGTGACATCGATAAGTAAAGGTTACAGAGTCTTTCAAATTGCCTCGGGAGATCATTAATAGCTATTATGTCATGACATACATGACCGCAAAGGTCGATATTAACAAATTACCTAATAAAACTCGTATATACTACAATCAAGTTAAATCAAAGCATATCCTATTTACGGACTAAAAGGTAAGTTTACTCCTATTTGGGATTTAAATACAAAAGCTAAGTTTTAGCACTTTGAATGCTTGAATCTCATTACAAAATTCAAAAATGGTCCTCGTGTTTACATGTACTTTCTCCTTCCCTCTTCTTCCACCCTGTTTAGGCTTTCTGAGCAAGCCGAACATCAGAACCATCGCAAGGACCACAAGCTACGCTATCTTTGATTTTCCCTAAAATTGTTCGGATTAGATGCACATAAAATTTCATACTTTCGAATGTTTGCACAAAACATCTTAGACTTTCATTTTTATTCCCACCACCCTGAACTTCTATTTTTGTGCTCAAGATACCAATTGATCGAAAAATCTGAATGTCAGTTAGAGTGAAATGGGGACTTGATCTCATTCTTGTAACTTAACTCACCATTTTTCCCAAACCACTCGCCACCCCTTTTTCCTAAACTCAGCCACCATCACGTCTCAACCACCTCACGGCCACCAACCTCTTTCCCCAAATCGAGCCACACCATTGGCATTGCCTTCCTTCCTCCCTCCACGGCAATCACCATCTACATGTGAGTTGAATTTTTCCAGTATCTCAATTTGGGGATCCATGGTTTCGTTTGAATTAGGTTTTGGTGTTGATTAGGGGTTGCTTCAAATTTTTATTGATCAATTGGGCTGGTATCTAACTAGACATGTCTTCTATGTTGGGTGAAAGTGGCATAAATGAAACTTATGTGATTTCGTTATTGGTTGATGATGGCGATGGTTGATGTCGCAGAGATCGGAGGCGGAACTATAGGTCTTGACAAGAGAAGATAGTGGAAAGAAGAAGATGTAGCTGCCACAACCACGAGGGTTTTACTTTGACGATGTGACTATCGTATGTTTTGACGATAATGATATGGGTGTCACGTACACTTTTGCTATAAATCGTCGCATTTGCCCTTAAAGATTAAAGAGACACCCAAAAAATTTAAGTTTTTTCCGTCAATGTCTGAGGCACAAAAATATAAGTTTTGGTGGTGGAAAAAAAAAGAGGCCTGGCGAATCTTGTGCAAACGAACCCAAATATGGGTTATATGCGCATTTAATCTAAATTCCGTTTTATTCATTCACAAGAAGATTATATCCATCAATTTCCAATTTTCTCCATAATGGTCAATTTAGTTTTATCTCCCTCCTTTTATTTTACTACAAGGCGTGTATATATAGTTTCATCTCTCTTAAAATTTTCTATCAATTTTTCCATATCTCATGATTCTCTTCTTGACAGCCTTATTCCTACAAATTGGGTTATTATAATTATTTTATATTATTCTTTCTATTTTAGTATTGTTACTAAAATTTTATTATAAGTATGATACCAAGGAAAGTGGGTTCGCAGTCGACGTGGATGTGCCACAAGGAATGCAGTTCGAGTCAGATGCCAAGTCTAATGATGTGAGACACAACAAGGGTGGAGCAAGGGTAGAGACCAAGGGCTTCCCAAACAGAGCCTGAGGGTGGCAGTGCTGCGAGGGCGATGGCGCAGAGTGAATACACTAGATAGTCACAGTCCGATGCTTAGGTCCAGAGTAAGGGTCCTGTATGTTTCTCTCTCCAGGATTCTAGAGTGAGAAAGTTAAAGTGTTCTGAAAATGTCCCTCCCCCAAATGAATTCTCAAGACCTTTATTTATAGAGGTTGAGATGATGATATCATCACACGACACGTGGCGCTCCCTAGGAGTGACACGTCACCAAAGGGTCCACAACTGCAGGTGCTCCACGGATTGTCGAATCGCATATTCACCCGGCTTGCCCCGCAGAGTGTCGCTCTGTCTATCTGGAAAGACTGGCTCCCATAGCGTCGGTGTGGCCAGAGAACCCCCTTGATATAGCCTCCAATCCAAGCCCTTGTAGAGTCCTACAGGCCTGGCAGTGGTGGGGAAGACCCGACGCCCAACTGGCAGGCAGACTAGGCGTGATGCCCTCTGAAGACCTACTCCCATCTTGGAGTGACCCGGGGGTCATAGTCCATAGGGGTGCCGACGCGAGCCCCCAGTGCCAGAGCATGTAGGCCAGTCACGAAGACACCCTGATGGAGATAGTGTTCCGAAGGAGTCGCCTATCCCAATGCTGCGAAGGCTCCTTGTGCTGGAGCACTACGAGTGGAGCCCCCCCAGAATGAAGATGGCGATGGCTTTAAGGTTGTGAGCCCATCCCGTGGCGGCGATGACTATAAGGTTGTGAGTCCATCCCACTGCGAGGGGTCCTTGTGCCGGAGCCCCCCGTGATTGTGACGACGATGGCTTTAAGGTTGTGAGCCCATCCCGCTGCGAGGGGTCCTCGTGTCAGAGCACTACGAACGGAGCCCCCCGGAAGCATGTAACATGATTGTGATGCATCGGCGTGGTAACTACCATCACGAGACAATACCTGGTGCCATGGTATGTATCATGAGAGTGGCGCACGGGTGCGACGACGAACGTCGCAGAGACAATACCTGGTGCCGTGGGCACATGTCATGGAAGTGGCGTATGGGAGTGGCAACGAACGTCGAGGGAGCAATACTTGGTGCCGTGGGCAAGCATCATGAGAATGGCACAAGGGTACAGGCGATAAATGTCGCGGGGACAATACTTGGTGCCGTGGGCACACGCCATGGTAGTGGCGCATGGGGGTGGCGACGAACGTATCAAAGCAATACTTGGTGCCGGGGGCACGCATCATGAGAATGGCGTAAGAGCACAGGCGACGAAAGTCGTGGAGCAATACTTAGTGCCGGGGGCACTCATCATGAGAATGGCGCAAGGGCGCTGCGACGAACGTCACGGAACATGTACAATACTTGGTGCCGGGGGCACGTATCATGAGAATGGCGCAAGGGCACAGCGACGAACGTCTCAGATCAATACTTGGTACCGGGGGCACGCATCATGAGAATGGCGCAAGGGCACAGGCGACGAACGTCATGGAGCAATACTTGGTGCCGAGGGCACGCATCATGAGAATGGCGCAAGGACGCAGGCGACGAACGTTGCGGGGACAATACTTGTTGCCGAGGGCACGCATCATGAGAATGGCACAAGGGTGTGGGCGACGAACGTCATGAAGATGACGAACGGGCACGAGTCGGGTGTCCCAAAGATAGGATGTCAGCTGAGTGTACCTATCATAACAAGATGATGAATGCAACATGTAGTAATGACAAAGTCGGGAGTGATGGTATGCACTCGTTGGCGACGGGTCATTCGGTGGTAGTGCACGACTTTGGGTGATGGGCATCGCGGGAGCGGTATGCGGTCACGGACGACGGACGTCGCGAGGTTGATGGACGACGAACGTCGTGAGGTTGATGCACGACGGATGTCGCGAGGTTGATGCACGACCGACGTCGCGAGGTTGATGGATGACTGATGTTGCGAGGTTGATGCACGACGGACGTCGCTAGGTTGATGCACGACGTACGTAGTGAGGTTGATGCACGACGGACGTCACGAGGTTGATGCACGATGTATGTCGTGAGGTTGATGCACGACGGACGTCACGAGGTTGATGCACGATGTACGTCACGAGATTGATGTACGAACGTCCGTAAACATCACGGAGGTGCAAAGATTCGAGAAAACAAGTGCGCTCGGGAGGGAGGCTTTAGGCCAAAAATTAGGGGAAGGCCAAGGCCACCACCCTTGGGGAGGTTGAGGCCGACCCTAAGGGGTGGCCAAGGCCAATGGCCAAGGGCCAACTCCCATGAAGGGAGGCCAAGGCCACTTCCCCTTCTTGGTGAACTTCGGGGGCACCGACGGTAGGTGTTTCGATGGGCAATGACAAATTTGGAAGTTGCGTTATGACGAGTGTGTCGATGCAAGTCGTATCTACACGACGAGAAAGATTTCAAAATCATGTACGAAGCGTACGAAGCGAAAATAGTGCGAGAAGGAGTATGCGCGAAGGGGGGAACCACCAGGGGGAAAAAGGCCGAGGCCAACCCCTCCTGGAGGCCGAGGCAGACCCCCTGGGGTGGGCCAAGGACAAATGGCCAACTTCCGTTTTGATGAGCGATGACAAATCCGGAAGTTGCGTCATGACGAGCGTGTTGTCAAGAATCGTACCCACATGACGAACAAAGCGCCAAAGTCACATAAAGAGCGTACGAAGCGAACAAAGTGCAAAAGGGACTTTGCGCAAAAAGTGAAGATCGGGGGGGGGGCAGGCCAAGGCCAACCCCCCATGGGAGGCCGAGGCCGACCCCATGGGGTTGGCCAAGGCCTTTGCCCCTTGGCCCAGTCGTTTCGGTTGCGCCGTCAGTCGAAATTTTTGATGAAAAGGTGCTTGGGTGGTTGCGGTGCGACGATCGTTTTACCGTGAGTAACGTTAACGTGAAATAAGTTGTCTAAGTCGCGCGCCTTGTAGCAAAAAATGTACGTGACTTAAGCGTGCGTGCGCTGACTGGTTCAATGCGCTGAAAATTTGACCGTTGAATCTGTCGACGTGTTCGCGGGAAGCGGGACCCCTAGTGGGCCCTTGGGTTGACCAGAATAGGTTGGGAAAAAAGTATGATTATTATTGTTATTATTATAATTGTTATTGTTACTATTGTTATTACCATCATCATCGTTATTATTATTGTTGTTGTTGTTTGGAATAGACTTTTGCTATCATTTTATGTGCTATTTAACATCTTCATTTGTTTCTAAAAGGCTAACAATAGTCACTAAAATCCATTTTTATCAACAAAAAGTAGCAGATAACTCATCCCAAACCGCAGCAGGAAATTAAATGCTATTCATAGTAGTTATGGTTACTACTATTTTGTAATTATTATTAGACATACAAGTTTGGGATTTCTAAATGAGTGTTTGGTAGTGGTTGCTCCTGGGAAAGCATGAGATCAAAACTAGTTTATTATAATTTGGGAGAGGTGGGATCAATAATCAGTGGAAATTAAAGAAAAAGATGGGAGTCTTGCATAACAACCTGGCCAACGTGCTCGACCTCCGTTTTGTCTCCCCCAACATAGTTCAGTTCAATTCAATGCTTGACTATACATGCATGGACTGGGTATTTAGCTAGGTAAGCCAATCAGCACAAATTAAGTGCATATCCTCGTAAATAGATATGGATTTGATGTGCGTCAGCATTACGGGGAGATGGATAAATGCCTCAAGAGCGCATGCAGTAGGTGGATAAAATGGACAGTTCGGATAAAAAGAAGTTGATGGGAAATTAAAACAATGGCTTGTACAACACTTGTGAGAAAGAACTTGGTTGCCCTACAAATAAAAAGATCGATGAACATGAACTTTGGCTTACAGGGCGACCGGAAGCTCTCTGATCTGCCATCTTGTGTGTGGTTATACCATTTCTAATTAAGAACTAATTATTACGAGAGCGGACGTAAATGATTCTTGTGTTAGCCAACTAGGTTTGATGCAAAGACTTGGCTGAGTTGAGCCAATAGGCTCTCGCTACAGTTAAGTTTGCTAAAGGTGAAATGTCATCGAACACACAAGCGTGTTTGCCAGGAGCTTTAAGATATTTGTACATTGTGTATACTAGTAATGAACTACGGACATGTGATGAATGGTGCATTCGAATTAAATTTCTTATAAAGCTACATTAGTCTATATCTACATACACATGATTCTGCATCATTACTCTGCACATGGTAGTGAGACAGGTTTTGCTACCCTCATGCATCAAATAATACAAACTATCACCTATATATATATATAAGCAGCTGACATTGTGAAAGAAGCTTCTTAAGCGCAAACACACCTCTAATGAAAGAAGGGGACGAGAAGAATGGGACGAGCTAGCTTTATGTCTGAGAGAATGAAGCTTCTTACAGCCTTGCTAGCTTTGCAGCTCTGCTATGCAGGATTTCACATTGTCTCTAGATTTGCATTAAACATTGGTGTTAGCAAAGTTGTTTACCCCGTCTAAAGGAACATCATTGCACTGCTTTTGTTGGGTCCTTTCGCTTATTTGTTTGAGAAGTGAGTCATCTTATATATGGCCCCTTTATATAGTTACTGATTCCGTTATGAGAAGGCAATGGGGTGGTTATAAGAAAGATAAATGCAATGTTTTCTTGGTGCATGGTGGTTGCAGCCAACATCCTCCCGTTTGCTATTCCACTCGGCAAACCAAAGCTGTCAATGGGTTGTGGTTCCCAGAATAGCCAGAGCAATCAATGCCTCTATACTGGGGCTACATAATTCCCCAAGTGACAAACTGGGCCTTTTTCCCCGAGAGTGTGACGTACTTTTCCATTTATTTTCTTCTCCTTTTCATGAATTTCACTGGCGTATTATTGTGCTCTTTCTTGATAATCAGGAAAGAAAGACCGCCTCTTACTTTCTCATTACTGGTCCAGTTTTTCCTCCTAGGAATATTGGGGTAAGCAGAACCATGTAACCGAGAATTTTCTTCCTCTCTTCTTATATATCCACCGGCCCCCCAGGTTACCCGTTGGTTTCCTTTTGTCCCCCAGAATCACCGCAAACCAAGGTTTTTACATCTTAGGGTTGTATTATGCATCTCCAACCTTGGCATCCGCCATGCAAAACTCAGTTCCTGCAATCACTTTTGTCATGGCTTCTGGTCTAAAGTACTGTACTTTTACTTTTAGGTGCATTCTGTTTCAACCTGGTGCGCACGGGTGTATATGATCAATCATCTCTCTCTCTCTCTCAGACTTGAGCAAGTTCAGATCACAAGAAGAGATGGGTTGGCAAAAGTTCTGGGGACAATTGCAAGTGTAGGGGGTGCCACTATTATGACAACATATAAAGGCCCTCCTCTTGTACACCCAGATCAGCAATCGATTGGAAGTAGTAAAATGAATGATGACATGCTTAAGATGCAGAATTGGACATTGGGGTGTATATATCTACTTGGGCACTGCTTATCATGGGCTGGTTGGATGGTCTTTCAGGTAAACAAAGGATCACACACTAACAAAATGAAATTATTCATTCATCCATTCCAAAATTCGAGCGTCTTTTACCTTTTGGACGTGAAGTTAAGATCCGAGTTCAAGTATGCAACTTACTACATGCATCACATACGAGCAACTGAAAAACATCTGAATTTTGCAGGCTCCTGTGGTGAAGAACTACCCAGCTAAACTCTCACTCACCTCTTTTACATGCTTCTTTGGACTGTGTTAATAAATTAGGTCAGTGGACCCATTATCCGCTCACTAACAGATAATGTGTATTTGTTAGTTTGGATAAATACAGTTATTTAGAGAATATTTATCTCTTAAGTGTTTGAGATAAATACAATCTTTATCTCCTAAGAGTTGGAGGTAAAGCCGGTCTCTAATTGTATCTCTATATAAAGGCTAGAGATATCCCAATAAATCACAAGTCAATAGTAATAACCCTCTCTCTATAGCACTCTCTCTAGAGCAATCACCAAGCTCTAGGATTTGGTTCGTGAACGAAGAACTCGACTCTAGTAGCCGTTTTCGTACCTGCAAAAAAGATCAAGCGTGTTGGAGGCTCGTAACAACAAGGATCCTACGTCGGAATTTTCGGAGACTTCGTACGGTATGTTTTCGAACCCATTACGTGTTACGTGGTAGCACAATAATTGTTGTAATCGTTTCAACATTGGTATCAGAGCATGATTACTTGTTGATTCGCCTTTAACATGCTAGATTAAATTATGTGCATGTTGCGATTTTTTCCGGATACATGAACGAGACCCATTACAAAAATTCGAAATTTATTGAGCATGTTTTCTGAAAAATAATTATATAGTTTTGTTCTCCTATGGTTGAGGATGAACTCCATAAAATTTCGTGATTTTTGGATGCATGGTTTATGAGAAATCACGATTTTATTTTTCAAGAAAACTGTGGTTTTTTCGAGTTTTGGGACTCAAATTCAGAGCATGATATTCTGTTTTTATCATGATCGGTTGGTACATAATTAATCTATGTCGTATAGGCTTTCCAACGATATATCGTACGCATTATTTGGCTTAAAAACGAGAGAGATATGGCTTTCGGAAGTTGGCATCGCTTCATGACGGCGGCTGAAAAATTAGGGTTTTTCGCGAAGAGGATGAACAGTGTTACACGCGCGCCACGCGCTCAAGCCGAGCCACCGACGCGCGACACGCGCTCAAGCCGAGCCGCATAAGGGCACCACGCGCAAGACAGCTGTCCACGTGTCAAGCGCGCGCTGTCACGCGCCGCCACGCGCGCAGCCAAGGCTGCTGCAACGCACCACGCGCTCACGCGCCCACGCGCGCTCACGCGCCAGCTAGGCAGCTGCCACGCGCGCGTGCTTCACACGCGCTTGACATATCCAGATGCTGTCCCACACGCACGGTGGCGCGTGGAGGCGCGTGCAGACTGTTTTTTGGCCGGTGTTTGTCACCGCCGGCGAGTGAAGCTCCAGATTAGCCAAGAAATTTTTTCTATGGTGTTAAATTTACCTTTATACCCTCTGTAGGTGTTTTGTTTATTTTTTAAACGTTTTTTCTATAAAGAAATAGCTTTAAAATTTTGTTTTATATACACAGAATTTTTCTTTAATTCCAGAGGGCATATTAAGGATAAATTTACTGTTTGCCAATTTTTTAGGATTTATCTCTCAGTTTTTGGTCATTTGTGAGTATTTTTGTGGTACTTTTGTGGTTCCCAAAAATACGAATAATGCGTAAATATTATTTTTTGCACTTCGTGAGTAGCAATAAATATTTTTTGGAGAGTTATATGACATAGATAAATTATGTCTAATTTGTTACATGCTTGCCTTGATTTGTGTTATGGTTTAAATATACTTCTGAGGTATATTTGTTAGGTTTTTGGTAAGCCCACATTTCTTTTTTAAACCTAATTTCAAGGCCTTCACACCCGTTTTCCTTGGAAGGAGAATGTGGCATATTCATCCATTTTATTACCCTTTAACTTGTTATTTGAGCATGCTAGTTTTAGGTTAAATGGATGGATACTAGATTGGCATTCTAAGAAACTTATGTTTATGTGTTTACTCTTGCTTTAAGAAAATTCTTTTGAGAATAATGTGCTGTGCGGCATCTCCATTTGTTTTATTGGAGTAGTTTGTAGTAGGATTCTCAAAGATGTTGTATTCTGCTATTTCCCTGTATATTTCGAGAAAGCCTTGTACGGGGATGTAATTTCGCACGCACATTATTCAAGCCAGAATTTTCTTAGCATAAGTTATTAGAATGCCAATAGGGCTCAATGGAGTCCTTGCACACTATTGTATGGTGCAATAATATTGTTCTAAATTATCATGTGGATGATTTATTATATTGTGGCTTATATGATGATGAAATTTATTGCGAAAAATTACTTGAAAAATATTTTTCCAACTCACATACATGGGAGATGATTACGAGCTTAGCAAATTTTCGATTTCATGATGTGAGGAAGGATTATGTTTTTCATTTGAATTTTTTGAAATAAAAATAAGGATGTATAATTAATGTCTTTTCCTTGCGCAATCTAATGTAGTGAATATAATGGCCACCAAAAATGTCATAGCTGATCTCGTTAAGGGTGAGAAACTTAACGGAGATAATTATGACGTTTGGCACAAAAAGATGAAATTCATGCTGAACGAACAAGAGCTCGAGGAGCACTTGACCAAGGAGATGGTCGCGCCAACTGAGGCGCAACCCCTAAGAGACCACACTGCCTACCAGAAATGGAATCAGAAAGATCGTAGTGCGCGCTACACCTTGTTGAGCAGCTTGCAAAATGATCTAATTGGGCAGTATGATGAACTTCCAACTTGCAAAGCTTTATGGGATCAGCTCAAGTTCTCTTTTGGTGGAACCTCAACTACGCGGCTTCGTAGCCTTGTGATTAAGTTTGAGGAGTACACAAAAGACCCTAAGCATACCATGAGTGAACATCTAAGGATGATGTCCAATATGATTGGTAAGCTAAGGGATGCTGGCCATGCGCTCACAGATGAGCAGCAAGTCAGAGCTGTCATAAGGTCCCTTCCTGCCTCGTGGGCCAATATGAAACAGATATTGACCCACAGTGAAAACATCAAGAACTTTTCTGATGTTTCACAGCATGTCATCCTTGAGGACGAGACTCGAGATGCTGACAAGACCCTTGCTTATGTCGCCCAAGGGGGATCGCGCAATGCAAATGGCAAGCGCGGAAGACAAAGTAAGAAAGGTAAGAAAGGCGAGGCTAGCACTTCTGCGCCAAAGGAAGAAAAAATGAAGAAACGCAAGAGAGGAAAACGTGGTGGGAAAAAGGATCTGTCTAAAGTTAAATGCTTCAACTGTCAACAGAAAGGACACTTCGCTCGTGATTGCACTGAGCCGAAGAAGGTACTTTCAGAATCTCTCTCTCAGTTATATGTTTCCTCACATGTGATGGTTGCTCATTCCCAACCTGTGTGGTTTGTGGATACAGGTGCAACAAAACATGTAGCACGTGATCGAGAGGGGTTCGTAGATTATCACCGGATTCCAGCGGGTAGCAAACATATCTTCATGGGAAACAATAGCTCCGAAGAGGTGCTAGGGGTTGGTTCTTACCAGCTCAAGTTGCGCACTGGGCGCACATTGATTCTTGAGGATGTGCGATATGCACCCATTGTTCGGCTTAATCTACTTTCAGTTACTGCTTTATTAGACAGTGGTTTTTCCTTTATTTTTAAGGGTAATAAGTTGGACATCTTTTTTGGATGATGTTTTGTTCGGACATGGTTTTCGCATGGATAGTCTTTTTCAATTGGATTTAATTGATTCTCAGTCTTCTTATTCTTATGTGGTGAATGATAATATTGTGAATGATTCTACCACCTGGCATGCAAGACTGGGCCACATAGGCCAAGATAGAATGACTCGTTTGGCTAGAGAAGGCCTTTTAGGCCCACTCGCAAAAGTCAATCTACAAACTTGTGAGGCTTGTTTGGCCGGTAAAGCATGTAGGAAGCCTTTTGGAAAGGCTGTGAGAGCAACTCAACCACTTGAGCTAGTTCACTCTGACATATGTGGACCTATGAGTGTAAAGGCACGCCATGGCGCCTCTTATTTCCTTACACTGATAGACGATTATACGCGATATGGTTATGTGTATCTGATATCTCACCGCTACGAAGCTTTGGACTGTTTCAAACGCTTTGTAGCTGAGGTTGAGAATCAGAAAGAGAAGAATTTAAAAACTCTTCGCACTGACCGAGGACGCGAATATTTGTTAGATCACTTCAAGAAGTTTTGTGAGGAAAAGGGGATACGCAGGCAACTTACTATTCCTAATACTCCACAACAAAATGGTGTTGCGGAAAGAAGGAATAGAACATTGTTAGACATGGTTAGGTCTATGATGGCGCAAGCAAACCTTCCTATATCTTTTTGGGGGGATGCCCTTTTGACTGCAGCCTATATACTTAATCGTGTGCCTTCACAGTCAGTCAAATCCACCCCTTATGAGCTTTGGAATGACCAAAAGCCAAATTTGGATAACTTGCGCCCATGGGGCTCAGCAGGTTATGTTCACAGTACTTCTCATAAGTATGGGAAACTAGGGCCTAGAGCAAAGAAGAGTATCTTTCTAAGGTATTCTGAAAACTCTAAAGGCTATGTGATGTATGGTGAACATCCAAATGGTGGAAGGACTGAAATAGAGTCTCGTGATGTCGATTTCATAGAGAGTGATTTTCCTAGCATTGGAGATGCGAGTAAGAATCTTGACCTCTATGAGTTAGAGGAGGTTGAACCCACTTTACCATCTTCAAGCGAAGGTGGGGAATTAGTTCCTCATCCGGTTGTCGCTGAAGATAGTGTAAGTGACCTTCAACCTAGTGGGAGTATCCCAGACAGTGGGAGCACACCACAAGGACCATTAGGTCAACAAGATTCAACTGCGTAGAGGTGCACGAAGAAAAGTTCCACGTCGTTGTTTTGAGATTGACAGAGAAATTCTTATGTGCACTCCAAATGATGAAGACGAGCCTACTTCTGTGGAAGAAGCCTTATCTTCATCTGCTAGAAATGAGTGGATGGCTGCAATGAAGGATGAGTTAAGCTCAATGGAAAAGAATCGGGTCTGGGAGTTGATTGACCTTCCGCCAGGGTGCAAGACTATTGGAAACAAGTGGGTTTTTAAAGTCAAGCGCAAGGTAGATGGGTCAATTGACAAGTATAAGGCACGTCTTGTGGCGAAAGGCTATACCCAACTGCGGGGTGTGGACTATGAAGATACTTTCTCCCCAGTGGTGAGATTTGCTTCAATTCGCCTGATCCTAGCTATTGTCGCCCAGCAGGATTTAGAACTTTTTCATATGGATGTTAAGACTGCGTTTCTCAATGGAGAACTAGACGAAGAGATTTATATGGCTCAACCCGAGGGTTTTGAAGTCAAGGGACATGAGCGCAAAGTTTGCCGGCTCAAACGTTCTATATATGGTCTCAAACAATCGTCTAGGCAGTGGTACTTTAGGTTTCATCATGCCATTACCTCTATAGGTTTTGAAATGATTGAACAAGACCATTGCGTTTACGTAAAACGATCCAAGAAAAATATTCTAATCCTTTCTTTGTATGTGGATGACATTCTTTTAGCTGGGAATGACATGAGTTCCATTGTCGCCACTAAGCAGTGGCTGTCCTCAACTTTTGAGATGAAGGACATGGGAGAAGCTAATTATGTGCTCGGAGTTAAAATCATACGTGATCGTCCAAAGAGACTTCTCGGTTTGTCTCAAGAGACATATATCAAGAAGGTCATTGAACGATTTCGTATGCATAACTCAAAACCCATAGACACTCTAATGGACAAGGCGTGTACTTTAACAACAGACCAATGCCCAAAGAATGATGAGGAAAAGAATCGGATGTCCAAAGTGCCTTACGCGGCTGCAGTTGGGAGTCTGATGTACGCTATGTTGTGTACGCGTCCAGACATCTGCTTTGCCGTTGGAATGGTGAGTCGTTATCAGAGTAATCCTGGACCCGCTCATTGGAATGCGGTGAAGAGGATTCTTCGATACTTACGTGGAACCGCTGATCTCGTCCTGTGCTATCATGGTGGAGACTTGAGATTGAGAGTATACAGCGATGCTGATTGGGGCGCTGATAGAGATGAGCGCATATCCACTTCAGGTGGAGCTATCTCTTGGTACAGCAAGAAAAAGTCTTGCATCGCCCTATCCACGATAGAGTCGGAGTATGTTGCTTGTTCAGCAGCAGTCCAGGAAACTGTTTGGTTGAGGTCATTCTTACAGGCTCTAGGGGTTACAGCTCATGCAGATGAGTCTGTCACTGTTCACTGTGTCAATACAGCTACCCTAGATTTTGTAACGGACCCCAAATATCAAACACATAGGCCTTCGTTATCACTTCATTAGAACTTTAGTTGCGCAAGGAGAGGTGTCCATGAAACATATACCTACTGGCAGAATGGTGGCTGATCCTTTGACCAAGCCCATTGCTAGAGATGTTTTCCTTTCTCACATTAGGAGTATGGGACTACGTAGGTTTTGATATGTTTATGGCATCTTATGTACTTGACATTATTTATTACATTAAATTTTTCGTTCCTTGATTTGAGTTTATTATGGAATGAATGAATAATCTTTGTGATTACATATACATCCTTGTTGAGAGTGTCACCAGGCTCGAATTGACCCACTCACACGGGTAATTCACCTTGGCGCTAAGATAGCGAGCAAGATGAGACATAATTGTCTTAAGCGCCAAGTGGGCGAATAAGATGATACAGCTTATAAAGCAAACATGTCGCCTTAGTTGGAGCTAAGATGAGACCTAAAAATGTAGGTCGATCATAGAGTATCTCCACAACTCTATGTAGCCTGTTTACAGCCGAATGTGAGATTTCAGGCAGGCACTATGAGAGTGACTGGGCTGAAAAACTCAGGTTAGGCGCTTGTACAGCGACTAGACTTAGATTCGTATGGCGTATTTATTATACATTTATGTGACACGCCCTTGCGGGTTACGCCATAGCATGCAAATCATACTGCATGTGCTAAATGCAGACCGACAGTGGGAGTGACGAATGAATCCCTGCTTCGTCACTGTGTGAGCCACTTGGATCGAAATATTTTTGATCCTATATGGTACCCTTTTCACCTTAGACTATGTCATGAAGAGGATACTCAATGTCGCTACTTTAGCATGTACCCTTGGATCATGGATGATGCGGTCTCGCGGGGCATGTCTAGGAAAGCGGTTGGGTCTAATTGGAATGACATGAGGGCTTTGGGAAGAAAGTTCAATATTACATCATGTTGTGTGATTCATAGCCCGGGCGACTTTGTCGATTTTCGTTTCGATATGAGTCATGAATACATAACATATGAGAGGTTTAACACTGCTCACTATGAGGGATTTGAGAGTGTTTAATCTGGTGTAGTTGAACTATCTGGGGTACATACGAGATTTTTTGGAGTGATGTATTGTGTTAGTTTGGTGATAACTTAATACAATACTCCTCAACTGGACATCCTTTCTCGTAGGTCGCACGTTCCATTTCCTGTATGAGGAGATGAGTGGACGAGAGATAAAGAGGGACTGTACGATTTATTTGCCCTGTGTGTGGGCGAGTGGGAGCTGTTAATAAATTGGGTCAGTGGACCCATTATCCGCCCACTAACAGATAATGTGTATTTGTTAGTTTGGATAAATACAGTTATTTAGAGAATATTTATCTCTTAAGTGTTTGAGATAAATACAATCTTTATCTCCTAAGAGTTGGAGGTAAAGCCAGTCTCTAATTGTATCTCTATATAAAGGCTAGAGATATCCCAATAAATCACAAGTCAATAGTAATAACCCTCTCTCTATAGCACTCTCTCTAGAGCAATCACCAAGCTCTAGGATTTGGTTCGTGGACGAAGAACTCGACTCTAGTAGCCGTTTTCGTACCTGCGAAAAAGATCAAGCGTGTTGGAGGCTCGTAACAACAAGGATCCTACGTCGGAATTTTTGGAGACTTTGTACGGTATGTTTTCGAACCCATTACGTGTTACGTGGTAGCACAATAATTGTTGTAATCGTTTCAACAGACTGATACAATACCTAGTCATAGCAGCCTTTGTCGAAAGGGATCCCAATCATTGGCGAATCCAGTCTGGAGGAGAGATATTTACAATCTTATATGATGTAATACAACCACCAACCAGTCCACCTCTCCGTTTCTTCCTATAAAAAACTAGGGTGTTTCTAGCTAGACGTTGTTTGTGTTTTTTCACACACAATATTTACCGTTTTATGCTTGCTTTAGGGTATCGTATCCTCTGGCATTGGCATCTCCCTGCAAACATGGTGCATTCACAAAGGAGGACCAGTGTTTGTCGCCACCTTCCAGCCGATGCAGATAGTTCTAGTCGCGGTCATGGCCTTTCTAACTCTCGGGGATCAATTATACTCTAGAGGGTATGTAGATCGGGGGAGACTGGAGAGAGAGCATTTTCACTTTGAATGCAGTTTTAAAATTTGCTTTGCGTACTTGTTAATTTTGTTTCTTGCTTTTAGTTTTTCTGTTTCTTGAAAGCTAAACTAACATGTTTTGTGCCAATTGATCTCTGTATAGCAAATAGTCACACCTCGGGCACGAACACGACTTGATCTCTACAGCGAACTAGGAGAAGACATTGATTGCATTTTCTGCACACCCCAAAATGCATCCCAACCCCCTCGCTAACTTGCATTTCTGAATATTTTCCTACTTGTTTTGCAGAATTATGGGTGCAAGTCTCATTGTGGTGGACTGGTGGGTCTCTACATGGTTCTATGGGGTAAGAATGAAGAGACAAGGGTGGCAAACCAAGATAAGGAAGAAACATTGACAAAGCATATTCTGGACGCGGACAGCAAAATTGAAGGATTTGCTGCTGTTACTGACGTTTCTTAGCGCCTATTATTATTATTATTATTAACAAATAAAAAATGGCAGTTCCACATCTGTTAATTAGGCTCTGAAACGTGTAAATCTAAGAGCAATATTTTCTGTGCCTGCGTTGATCTATTGTTGATTTAGGTGTATAAATTTCGGGTAAAAAGCCTGGAAGAGAAGCCCATTTCTAGCAAGTTCAGGTCAAAGGACATAATTAAATGTCAAAAACTTATTAAAACGGCACCAAGTCAAAGCAAATGCCAAACTAGACGATTGTCACTGACCTGACACGCAAATAATAGAGACTTGTCACCCTTCGCATGTTGCAAAATGCAATTAAACTACTCACTGCAAGTCATTATGATCCATACTCGAGAGAGAGCACTCCGGTTTTCCCAATCCTAACGGTGTACTGTTTTGGATTTACCATTTCATACAGTATGATTTTGATCCCATCCCGGGTGAATGAACAAAATACAATTACTCTATTGTATTATGTCTTCATTTTGTTTTTCAAGTAATGTCTTTATTAAAGTAGTTCAAATGAACAACGTACTGCAAAAGGGGAATGCACTGTACGGAAGAAGAAAGAAACGCGAGTTGCACTAGGTCGAACCAACCCTTCAGATCTTTACTTGACTCGCCCGCGGTTCATCACTACTACCTTGCAATCGGTCACTCTCTCTCTCTCTCTCTATATATATATATATATATATATATATATATATATATGGAGCTGATCCATTGATAACGCTAGCAAAATAAGATAAGTTGTTAGCGCGATCTGGCCGTCCACGGGCGATCTGTGGACGGTCCAGATATTTTTTTTTGTTTTTTTAAGTCCATCCGCTACATTATGTAGCAGATAATTTTTGGACAAAAATACCCTCCAGCTCCGTCCGCTACATTGTGTAGTGGACGAGTTGGCATTACTTTTTCTCTTATTCTCTCTCCTTTCAGTTATTATTTATCTGACATGTTCTCTCTCTCTCTCTCTCTCTCTCTCTCCTTTATGTCATCAATGCTCGTGTCCTTCTCTCTCATTTCTCTTTCTGTCATCAATGCTCATTGTGTCCGCTACATTATGTAGCGGACGAATTGTCACAACCAAATTAACTGGGTTTTGTGTTAGATGTTCTGGGTTCTCTATATTTTTAGTCACGCAATGTTTTTTATCTTTGCAATATGCAGATCCAAAACAATGTCTTTTGCCATCAACAAACCCACAACTGCCATCATCGCCGAAGAACCACCACGCCACTCTAGCCGTAAATGTTGAAATGAGTGGATAGATCCACCGCGCCACTCCGGCGAAAAGCAATCACTTAAAAAAGCGAGTAAATCAAAAAACGCTTTTCAATACATGTTCCTCCGATTCAAACTCCGCTTCGGATCAGATCTTGCGGGTCTCCGATTCGATTCTCCTTACGACAGACAAGATCGCCGGCAAAGAGCATAAATAGAGAGAGATGAAAGTGAGAGAAAGGAGAGAGGGGGAGAGAGAAAGAGAGAGGAGTCAGAAAATAGATGGGAGAGAGAGAGAGAAAGACAAACATGTCAGAAAAATAATGACTGAAAGGAGAGAGAATGAGAGAAAAAGTAATGCCAACTCGTCCACTACACAATGTAGCGGATGGAGCTGGAGGGTATTTTTGTCCAGAAATTGTCCGCTACATAATGTAGCGGACGGACTTAAAAAAATACAAAAAAAAAGATCTGGACCGTCCACAGATCGCCCGTGGACGGCCAGATTGCGCTAGCAACTTATCCTATTTTGCTAGCGCCATCAATGGATCAACTTCCATATATATATATGGGGGAGCAGATCCATTGCTGGCGCTAGCAACTTAACCCAAGTTGCTAGCGCGATCTGGCCATCCACGCGCGAGAATGGACTGCCAGATCGTGTGCCACGACCACCATTTTTCACCGTCCGCTACATAGTGTAGCAGACGGTAAATTATTGTCCGCTACATAATGTAGCGGATTGCCAAATCGCGCTAGCAACCTGTTAGTGCTAGCAATGGATCACGACCTTATATATATTGGGAGCTGATCCGTTGATAGCGTTAGTAGTAAAATAGGAGATTTTGTTAGCCCGATCTGGCCTTCCATCCTTCAGGATGGACGGCCCAGATCTTTTTTTCAAAAGCTGTCAGTCGTTCGCTACATAGTGTAGCGGACGGATCTTTTTACCAGACTGCCCTTTTTCCTCCGTCCGCTGCACTGTATGACGGAAAACTTTTTTGTCCTGACATGTGACAGCCAAAAAGTAGTCTGCCACATAATGTAGAGGACTACTTTTTGACTGACACGACTGACACTCTTCCATTAATTTTTGTACCTTTATTTCTGCACACGTCTAAGTTTTCGCCAATGCTGTCCGCTATACAGTATCGCGGACAATATTGCCTATTCCCAAAACATTCTCAGCTCTTTCAGCACAATTTTCTTCTCCTTCAGACTCACTTGCTTCCATTTTCAGCTCCCTTCAAGCTTCGAGTAACACTTGCTTTAAGCTTCACTCAAGCAAGGTAAGTTAATGATGAAGTTTTCTTTATGGATTGACTCATAAAGTATAATTTGTTTTCGGACAAAAATGCATTTTGGTTATGATACTAATACTCGTTGAAGGTCGTTCAAGCTTTTCCTGGGAGTATGGCAATCCAGAAATTGCAATAGAAAAGAAAAGAAGGGATTTTGCCCTCTACCATCTATCCCATTGCATTCCATCGTCTCGTATTGTACTGTATCAGACCAGATACATCTATTGAATGAGAGAAAGGTAATGAAATGCATTTTATTTTCTTGATTTTTATATTGATAGGGATCCTCATTCATTCCCTCAATTTGTGATGTTCTAGAAATTTGTCACTCTATTCATCAATTTATGATGTTTTAGAAATTAATTTGTTAACTTTAAACAAATTCATTATAGTTAAATTCGATTTTTTTGAGGTTCGCTAACTTCAAAAAAATTATCTTATTTAAATTCAAATTTTTTGAGATATGTTTGTTGTATTTTGGCATGATGAATTTGTCTATTTATCTTAGTAATTTTAATTTGTTATGTTCAATAAATTAATAATTGTTAAATTGGAGACACTTTTGAGATTATGTATATGGTATATTTGTCTTCCTAAATTGGTCTATTCGCCAAGATAATTTTGAGGTAAAATTTTTATTTAGAAATGCCATTTAATTGTTAAGCGTAGTCTATTTCTACATAGGTCTTGTTTCACAATGTCTGATTTCGTGTCGAGCTCCAACACCCCCGTAGATGCTAGTGATCCGTATCTAGGACGAACGTTTCAAACATTGGAAGAAGCTGAAGAATGTTTTCGAGCGTATTCATTGAGGGTTGGTTTTGGCATTAGAATAAAAACTACAAGAACAAGCAACGTAACAAAAAAGATATGCTCTCGCTTATACGAGTGTCATAGGGGCAGAAACCCACAGCAAAATGAGACACGCGTAGGCAATGATGACAGTGATGACGAAATAGGATATTCGCGTAGAAGACGGGACTGCTTTGCGCGCACAAATTGCCAGGTCAAGATGTTCGTAAGCTATAAACCCAAGCAAGATCATTGGCTTATTACCAGCCTGGAACTGGCACACAATCACCCGTTAGTAACCCCTTCTAAGGTGAGTCAGATGCATCAACACAAGAAGATGGGTAAGGTCGCAAGGAGCCTAATTCACACAATGAGCAATGCGCGGATAGAACCTACCGACATAGTTAATGGCTACAGGCTGGAACCTACCGACATAGTTAATGTTCTTGCTGAACAGGCTGGGGGAATTCAAAATTTAAACTTTAACACGACAGACGTTCGTAACGCGGTCCGAACCCATAGACGAGCCGCGTATGACCTCAATGATGCTCAATCCACAATGAGCCTATTGAAACGGATGCAGATGGAGGACCCGCAGTTTACCTTCGATTATAAACTTGACGACGAGCATCGAGTTAGTACAATTTTTTGGGTCGACGGTCGTTCGAGGCTAGCTTATAAGCATTTTGGGGATGTCGTGACTTTCGACACCACATACCGTACCAACAAGTACTCGATGCCGTTCGCTCCTTTCACGGGGTCAATCATCATTATCACTCCATCCTGTTCGGGTTCGCCTTGTTAAGGGACGAGAGCGAGAGTTCTTTTGATTGGTTGTTTAGGGAGTGGCTGGAAGCAATGAACTTCAAAGCACTGAAAGTTATCATCACCGATCAAGATTTGGCAATGAAGAAGGCTATTGCTACCGTCTTCCCAGATACTCGACACAACTTGTGCACTTGGCACATAAGCAACAAATACCCTGAACGTCTGCATCACGTGTATGCAAAGTATCCAGACTTTAAACAGGACTTTGAAAAGTGCGTTAATAAGTCGTTAACGATTGAGGAATTTGAGGAGAGGTGGGAAAAGCTTGTTAAGGATTACTCATTGCAAGACAACGAGTGGCTCCAGCACTTGTACGAGCTCAAAGAGCAATGGATTGGTGTTTACACGAGGAGGTATTTTTCTGCGGGCATGAAAACGACGGGCAGGAGTGAATCTATGAATGCCACGTTCGATAGTTATGTGGGTACAACTACCAATTTGAAGAGTTTCGTCACATCCGCACAAAAAGCGGTTGCCTCGTTATTCGTGAAAGAAAGGGCTGCAGACTTTGCAAGCACGTACAAACAAAGGAGAAGGTTGCTTGAGACCCCGCTGGAGCTGAACGGTGCCAAAGTCTATACGAAGGAGATCTTCCTGCTATACCAAGTAGAGCTGCGAAAATCGGGACGATACAGTATAAACAAGGTGGCAGAAAAGTCTACGCGTGAGTACAAGGTTTATTCGCTCGTGAATGACCTCGTCCCTGAGAAGCTGCGCAGAATTTATACGGTGAGCCATGACACATTGACGGATTCGGTGACATGTGTTTGCAAGAAGTTTGAGTTCCATGGCATCCTGTGTAGACACATTCTGCGGTTTTTCACCCAGAAGAATATCAGGACAATCCCCGATAAATATGTCCTGCCACGGTGGACGAAAGGTGCAAACAGGTTGCACGGTACCATTACCTTTCCGGAGCACCCGTATACTGACTTTGAAGAATCAGAGACGTTGCGGTATAATCATCTGGTGACAATGTTCACCCGTTTGTCCGTAAAGGGTGCTGCTACAATGGCCGGATATAAACATCTCCTCGAGGTAGCTCAGCAGCAAGAGCCCATCGTCGACCAATTGGAAGCAGCTTCAGTCAGCAATGCGGTTGACATCGAGCCTATAACGGGATCAGAAGATGATGAGCCGGGGGAGGAAGACGACAATGATATCCGGCCTTTGGATCCAATTATATCGCAAACAAAAGGCGCAAGAGATCTACGCGGATGAAGAGCTCTATTGAACAGGCAACTCAACCTAAAAAGCTGAGAAGGTGTGCATTGTGCAACAAAATGACCGACCATGACAAGCGGAACCATTACAAGGCACTGGGGATAAGTCCAGGGGGTTTGCAAGATGAGGAAGAAGATGACACCGAAGATGAGGAAGAAGATGTAGTGGACCTTTAATTTTTTGTATAAGCCATCAAGTCTGTTTGACATTTGTAATAATTTTTTGTATTTTTTTCTAATAATATTTCAACCGAAGACTGGAATTTTATTTCTGATGGACCTCTATGAGAGCCATCAAATCGAAGTCTAAATTTTTTTTGCCCATCCGCTACACTATGTAGCGGACGACAAAACTTTCGTCCACTACACAATGTAGCGGACGACTCTGCACAAACTTTTTTTGTTCATTGTGTCCGCTGTTCAGTTTAAAACTCCAATTTGTCGCTAAAATAAATATTAATCAGATCGGCCATTCTTCTTTCTCCCTTCTCTTTATCTGTCTCGAACATCTCTACGGTGACCCACATCTCCGGTGACACCACCGTCCTCTCCCAGACGCCGTGCCACCTCCGGCGACAGATCTGTCCTGATGGCTTCTGCTTCGGTGAACGGGGACGTTTCTATCGGCAGACACTTCTCCAAGGTCATGATGCCTGGTTTTCATACAAAACTTATAGGCCATCACTCTTTCTCTGTGTTTCCGTGTGTTAAAAGTTTTATCTTTGGTTAAAAACTTACCTGTCTTACTATATTATGAATATGTTAGGCCATACCGGTAGCCTTTTGCAGATTGCTTACCACAATGAGATCAAAGGAAGCAACTTTAACCAGCCGCAAGGGGTCTGGCTTGTTAAAATCAAGAAGAAGCGTGGCCAAGAGGAAATTTGTTTCGAAAAGGGTTGGAATAAATTTGTGCAACAACATGACCTTCATCTAGGGGACTTTGTAATCTTTGAACACATGGGGCATATGCGTTTTCAAGTATGGTGTTTGATCAAAGCACTTGTGAAAAAGCTTTCCCCCAATGTTGAACTCTGAGCCCTAATTTTGTGTTATTTGAATTTCTTCTGTGTTATTTGAATATTGATGATAATTTTAGGTTCTTAATTGTGCATTTGAGAATTGTGATTATTGATCGTTGATTTTAGGTTGTAAATTGAAGAATTTTGATTGTTAATCGGGCATTTGAGATATTGAGATTGTTGATTCCATCGCTAAAACATATACTCCGTCACTACAACATTTTCCCCCATGTTATGTCCGCTGCACTGTGTAGCAGACGACGAACCAATAACTCTTAATTTTTTTTGTTTTGAACATGTTTGCTACACTGTGTAGCGGACGACCCAACAGTGACTCTAACCCTCGACACTTCGAAAAATTTTAGTTTTCAACATGTCCGCTACACTGTGTAGCGGACGACCGTAGTGACTCTGACCCTCAACACTTAGAAAATTTTTGGCTTTTAACATGTTCGCTACACTGTGTAGCGGATAGGGATGGAAATGGGGCGGGTCGGATGCAGATCTTATAAAATCCGCACCCGCCCTGGTAGTCCTTTTAAATCGCCCAGCCCCGCCCCGCCCCGACATCGGGTCTAGAGAAGGGAAAACCATCCCCGGTCCAGCAGACTTCTAAAAAATCCCCACCTACCCCGCCCCGGCCTAATATTCTTTGCATCAGATGGATTTTCTGATACTCTCTGGCCAAAACCAAACTCCAAAGCTGAAGAAGACTAGCCGAGGATAATGAATCAGAGCTTTACAAAAGTCCAGGAACCAAAAACCAAAGGATCTTGAAGATGAGGACATCAATGACAAAAATAAAAATTACAAACCTGAAAATGAAACACACAGTAATTCCAACTAAAAATTTAGGTAATCAGAAGCATAAATAAGAACTAGGGAACGGGAAATTTAATAACTCTAAGTTATTTCATTTTCATGGAATTACAATTAGCAATCCCAAAGCTAAGCACCAAAACAACATAAAGACAGATTACATATTATTTATGTCAGGCGCTTTCATTCTTGGCTATCGATCAGTAGGAGGAAATCAATCCAAGATCTTCTTTCCTGCAATCAAGAGTCCGGCAGAGGTCGGGCCTCAAAAGTTGCCTTGTCCAGAGAGCTGCGATGGTGATGGTGGACAATGAACGGTTAGGTGGTAGTGACGGTGGAGGTGGTGGTGATGGGTGACCGGTGACAGGAAGAGAACAGCGAAGGAAGAGCTGCGGTGGCTGGTGGGGAAGCTCGGCGGTGGCGACTAGAGGGAGAGAACAAAGAAGGAGGAGTTGCGGTGGCTGCCTGGGTGGTGGGGAATCTCGACAGAGTTGCCAAGAAAGAGATAACAGAGAAGGTAGCTGGGCGGCAGTGAGAGAAGAATCAGAAGATGGACCTTTAGGGTTTTTTATAAAATCTTATATATATATATATATATATATATGTAGGGATAAATGGCTAGGATTAAATGAAGTATATGGTTAAAATAGCGAGGCGGGAGCGGGTCGCGGGGCAGGTCGGATACCGGGGAGGGGTACATGAAATACCACACCCGACCCTAACCTGCTGCGGATTTTTTTTAAACAACCATACCCGCCCCGTGATCCGGTTAAAGTCAAAATGACCATTTCCTATCGGATCGGGAGGGGGGAGGGGATCCACTGGTTGCGGGTCTTATTGCCATCCCTAGTAGCGGACGGCCAAGTAGGGACTCTGACCTTCAACACTTAGAATTTTTTTGTCTTTCAACATGTATGCTATGTGTAGCGGACGGCCTAACAGTAACTCTCGCTCTCAACAGTTAGAAAATTTTTGACTTTCAACATGTCCGCTATACTGTGTAGCGGACGGCCCAGCAGTGACTCTGACCCTCAACACTTAGAAAATTTTTGTCTTTCAAAATGTTCGCTACACTGTGTAGACGGCCCAACAAAAACTCTCACTATCAACACTTAGAAAAACTTTGGCTTTCAACATGTCCGCTACACTGTGTAGTGGACGGCCCAACAGTGACTCTAACCCTCAACACTTAGAAATTTTTTGTCTTTCAACATGTCCGCTACACTATGTAGCAGACGGCTAGCCAGTAACTCTAACCCCAACACTTAGAAATATTTTGGCTATCTATACGTCCACTACACTGTGTAGTGGATGGTGCAGCACAACAACATTTACAGGACTTTCCCCCATTTTGTTTCCCATCATTTAATCATAATGAGAGCAAGAAAACCCAAATATATATACGTCAACTCAAAGAAAATCTAATTAAATCAACCTAAATCAAATGTCATTTGATTTCAACATAAATTAGGATAGCTTTAACGAGCTGAGAGACTTGGTAAACAATTTGCTAAGTTCTAAAATGTTCCTTACGCATGCTCGTCGAATTATTACCATTGTTTTTTTTTTCAGGCTTCGCTGTCTCGGTAGAGGACGATTGATGAATATCCTGAGGAGCTAGCTCGCACTTGGTGTCAGATATTATTGCTGTGACCCTCGCAGGAGGAGTTTACATGGGAAATAGGGTGCTTTTCCAGCACCATCGAGATGTTGAGGCCAGAGTTCATGGCTGCCCCTCCTATAAAGATGAATCAAACAACGAAGCTGGATAGGGGCTTGAGACAGAGTATGATCAGGGGGATTGATGTGTCCTCCTCACGGTGGTCAAACAATCGTCATACCCACGAGACATTCATGAGGAAAGACTTAGCCTCTCCTTTGACCTTATAGTAGATGAAAAAGGTGTAGAGAGATAGGGCGGTTCGTGATCACAAGGGGAAAGGTAAAAAAGGGGTGGAGGTGACTGAGGGCATCCCTTTCCTTTCGTGAATGGTGCTAGTCTTCTTGAAGAGCAAGACCCATGAGCAGGAGCTGATCCAAAGACTGGAGATTGACTCCGAGGTGTTTGGGCTCAAAGAGTTGGCAAAAGTCCAGACGGTAACTTTTAGACTTAAATTGATTTTCATTCATTCTCCTTTTCTCCTTTGATTTTAACTCCATGTTTTTCATTGTAGGTCCCCTGCTTAGTGCTCAGAGATGCATACCAATTGATCCATAGCCTCATAGTCATCTAGCTATCTAAACATGTTATCGGTGTACGGACCTTCAGAAGAGGCTACAAAGACACTCACTCCCACTCCGTTGGTACTACTTTTGAGAGGTGGATCGAGTGGCCTATAGAACTTTGCAGAGCCCAACCCCTACTACTACTATTGTTGTGAATCCCATGGTGGCCCCTATAGTTTCAAATAGAAGCACGTGAAGACTAGGGCGACAAGCCAACCTTCACAAAAAAGTGACCAAACCCGAGCTGGCTCTATATAAGGAAAAAAGAAGTTGCCACCGGGAGCAAGAGGAAAGCTCCATCCCCTTCATCACAGCAAAGGCGAAGTCGTTCTGAATTTTAAAGAAGAGTACACAGAGGTGACGAGGAAGAAACAAAGATCAAGAAAGCCAAGGTGGTGGCTGAAGAAGAGCCAAGTAAGGAGACTGGGGAGGCTTTGGAGTCCAGTGGCAGAAAGGAGCCTTGGCCCAGGTAGGAAGCTGTGAGGTTTGCCTAGCTTAGTTCTTAGATATTAAAATAGGCCTAGAGTCCTTTAAGGACTTCTATTTCGAACACTTGATATAACTAAACTCTTACTTTTCACTCTTTTTGATGTAAAAACTTCATTAGCTAATTCTCTATGTTATTGGGTAACCTGACTATATGTTCACAGACATCGATAGAAAAAAGAAGAGGATGGGATTGAACCAGCTGAAAAAAATTGTGTCGAGTTGTTGACAAGTACAAGTTTTGGCTTGAAAATAGGTAAACTTTGTCACTTCTTACAAAAACTGACTAACTGACCGGCTAGTCAATGGCCAAGGTAATTTTTTTGAGGAAAATTGGCTGGTTGGTCAAAAGCCAATTACATTTTTATGGTAAAATTGGATGGCTGATCAAAGACAAAATCAATTTTTATGGTAAAACTGGACAGTTGGTTAGAAGAAAATTAAATTTTCTCGAAAAAACTAGGCGATTGATCGGAAAGATGGACCATCAAATATTCAAATAAAACTGGAAAATCGGTAGGTATACTCGAAATCTGTCTGGTTTTTAATTTTTTTTACTCTTAACTCTATATAACTTAGGGTTCTCTCATTATATATTCAGGACTTATCTCTTCAGAATGACATTTAATTTCATTCTCTTCCAAGAACTCCCAATTGCTTTCAAAGAGGATCTCACTATCTTTGAGCTCCAATTCTGTTCGTTCACCGATTTCTCTAATAAGATTGAATTAATCTATCTCGATGGGCGATTCAACCTGAAATCCATAATGAGTCTGAGGAGTGTAGTTGTTCATAAAGACATCCTCCATGTTGCATGCAAATTTTGGGATGTGGATGATCTTGTCTTCCATTTTTGGCTTGGATGAGCTCTGCCTTACCTGCAATGAATTTTTTGCTCTAGTAGACATCCCGATTAATTTGTCGATCGCTCTTCCAGTCATCCAAGAAGGTTATGCTAAGGCTTTTTAAACTTTGCCGAAGGTTAAGAAAAAGCATGCCAGGTCTTTCAGTTGGGGTGAAGGTATTCTAGTTTCTCCTATGATAGAATATTTTTCTAGTAAATCGAAGGGCGTGATCAGCGGTACCCATGTGGTCAGGTAGTTGTCCTGGCATTACGTCTGGTAGCCAAATATCTCACTTTTTCAAGACCTGAGGTTATTGACATGAGGCTGGCCGACATATTAATTTTGGTGTTCACAAAAGGTAAAACCTTGTTCCCCTTAGTGGTAGCTGAAAGTTTGCTTGGCATTACCGATGTGCATAAGGACCCAAGTGTTCAATTTAGGGGTAGCCCCTTTTTGCTATATATGTAGTTGTTGGATCACATGCGTTTGATAAGTCCTCATATTGAGGAATGGTCTCGTTCCAGTGCTTTCCATTCTCGACCTTTACTCTTTGAAGGTTGTTCAAGCATAGACGAATAGACTCGCTTCTTTTGTGCACGCAGTCCAAGGATTCGCTGGTATTGTAAATGGTGGGGAATTTGTGGCTCTACTTTGCAGACTTCCAAATATTATTGTGTCTATCTCCTGGGATACTGCTATTCTACCTTTTGCTTTGCCTGTTAGATTCTGAGTCAATTTAGATACAAACATGCCTTGGAGAATATCACTAACCCTTTTGTGATCAAAGCCATCTCTAAGGGTTGGGATTTTCCTCCTATTTTTAATCACTTCGTCAGAGGCAAGATCTTTGTTGATTGTATGGATGCAGTTGCTCCAATGCTATCTGAGGAGTACATTAATTGGCTATGGCTTGATATTTGAGACAAAGTGCTGGCCTTGGAAATTAGGCTGAGGGCAGAGCTAAACTGGGACTTCCCAAGTGCTTATGAAATAAGGTATTTGGAGTGAGGTAAGGAGAAGGCTCGTGCTGCCATTGGTTTGGGGCCAGCGGTGCTTAAGTCCGTCAAGTCTTCTCAGAGCATAGTACAAAGTTTTCGTCAGCTGTAGGCTGAAGGCCAAGTCTCTGTTACTTGGATCAGGCAGTCTTGAATCAATTTCCAACTATTTGAAGAGAAGTCCGATGTTGACAGGAATCCGATACGGTCTCTGCACATGGATGAGTCCCGATGAGCCTAAGGAAAACCAAAAAAGAGGCCTTCGTCTATCAAAGATACTCAATACCGGGAAGCTGACATGGATGCTTATCTCGAGAGTCGGTTTGATTGTGGGGGTAATAAAGGTAAAGATAAAGTAGATAAAAACTGGCTTTCGAGGTAGAGGAGTTGAAGGACGTGATCCTGATATCTCAAAGGTTGACTTGTAGCAAAAGCATGGAGAATGGAAGTCAATCATATGTCTGAATGAGGAAGACACTCCGACTTCAAAGAAGAAGAAACATATGCTGATAAATTTCCTGTAGGTGGCTGATAAGACCTAGAATTTTCTTTTCGCCCTTATTTTGCCTAGGCCACCCTAGGTTTTTTGTCCTAGCAGGCATTTTTTATTTTTTATTTTTCTAGTTTTTTGTTTTTCATTTTTTTGCACTAACTTTTGCCTAGGCCGCCCTTTGTAGGGTTTTCTTCCTAGTGGACATTTCTTATTTTGCTCAAGAACGTAGTCTATATCTTAGTCAGTGGAACAAAAGACTTCTATTAAAATTTTACCGCATCCGAGGTAACTTTACGGCTACCTATGTACCTTCGGCTATGTGTTATATCAATTTGTGTGTGCCGGAAGGGTATTCTTAAGGAGGATCAGGTCATTTGTAGTTTAATTACAAATTTTTCTCAAGCATGATATTTCTTTAGTCAGTCTTGCAACACCCTCAACCCAGGTGACGTCACCGGGCTGAGTTATCGATCATTATTTCATTCAAAACCCTGTGCTGAATACAGAACAACTACATTCTCATACTCATACATCATTAATAGATGCTCCAAAATGCGTCCTTACCATAAATTTTCTTACAAACATACACTGCACTGGAAGACTTTCAAGTCTCTAAACAACATGAATGGTTACAACCTAATATACGACTGTAGTCGTGTGACTCTTTTCAACCTATCTCGCAGCTCAATCTTTATCTCACAATTTCCAGCTTGTCTTACCTGACACAACTTATCCCATTGCTCAACTTTTCTAGCTCATTTCTCTTCTCTTTTCTAGAGGGTTCTCTTTGATCAACCTTACAGCCTGCACAATACAACATAATGAATGAGCCAGAATCTCCCAGTAAAGACAACACAAGGAGTATCGTGTACAAATGATTCAAAAGACTCAAAGGAAGAATAATCATCTCAACAATAGCAATGAATCAAGAGTAGTCAATAAATTTCAGCATCAACATAACTTGTTAAAAGATAATTTTCTTTCGTTAGACCGAGCGACTTTAAGGCCCAACAAAACAGCATTACTGCCACCTCTTCATAAATAAGACTGACTAACTATGCAAGTGAATCCAAAATCCAAGGTCGTAAAGATAAACATCATTGAAATACAGATCATTAAAATCATCAACATCAAAAGAAAATAAAATGCAATGCACGTGGACACGACAGACAGGACTCGACCAGACACGACAGTCTCTGCTCGAGTGACATTCATCCTCTTTGGCCAGTGATCATAATTCATAGGCCATCCTCCTCATATTGATGTCCCATTTTATGAGATGTTCATCTCAGTCTCAAATAAATAGAAGAGACATTGTCAACAAGAAGGGAACTCATATAAAGTGCTTTCCCTAACCACCTTAAACCAAGCAGTAGGACTTCTTTAACGGGGCAGACTAAGGGAATTTTATTTTACCTTATGTCCTCAATAACACAGCTTAACAAGGAATACAAGATCAGAAGATCAACCGGTGTTCAGACCTAACAACAAGAGCTTAATGTAACATCATCAACAAGGTGGACTTGGGAGAAGATTACCGCAGCCCTCAACAATGTTCTTACATAAGAGGAATGCTGACTACCAATAAGTGCCGACATTGCATAACAACACGCAACGACCTCAACAACATCATCATCAATGACAGGGAGGACTCGGGAGAAGTTTGCCACAAGTCCTCAATGGTGTTCTCAAAGAGAAGAGATATCAGCTATCAATAACTGCCGACATCTCACAACGACCACATGACAACCCCTACACAACATCATCCACTTCAGGTATGCTATCGAATTGAATCACAGCATACTAGGACACCCATCATCCTCACTAAGTTGCATCAACAGGGTGGGCTAAGGGAATTTATTCTACCCTTAGTCCTCAACAGTACAATTCAAATATATGTATATCGGTCGCAATGACTACCGGCGTCCAATCATAACAACAAGAATTCAACAACACGTCATCAACATGGCATGCTAATCGAAACAATGAATTAGCGTATCAGAACCGTATTGTCCTTACCTCATTGGCTTATAGCCGAAACAACTCGTAGTCTCTAATCGCAACGAGTTGCATCACCTAGTCAAATAATACACTTCTCATTAGACATCACTCAACATATACGCACTCCTTATTCTACCCCTTCCCATTTAACTGCTCGTAGCGTTTTATGACATGTAGTTAACCCGATCCAATAACTTGATCATTAACCTAACCTTATCGACACATTAATGATAACAACCATTTCATTTTCAACGTATTAATACCATTCCCCACTTTCCATCATTCTGGACGCTTAATAACGCGCGTTCCCAAAATTTTGCATTAACATGGCTAATTACCAAAATACCCCCTGGATGGCCGCTACACCACCAACACCCCAAAACCGCTACACCACCAACACCCCCTTTTAGGTGTTTTATAACCCTTCCCGGACTAACAACTTCTTTGGACAATTTTACCAAAATATTACCAAAATACCCCTTTCTAGGTGATAATTTATCAAAATGCCCCTGAGGGCTCCCGGAACCAGAAAAAATCTCAAAACCACTTTAAAATTCTATTTTAAGTATCTTGAAATCATTTTTGAGTTAAAATGCATTTTACAAAATTTTTGCCCAAAAATATTGACCGGTGTCTGGACGAATGCTTAAAAGCTCGTTAGGCTAAAAATAGCTAACGACTTTGGAATGACCCGAAATCTTGAGAAATAGAACTTGTCAGCATTCTAAGGTCCCCATAATTTTTTTGCGTAAAACCGCGCGTTTGATATTTTAAATTTCATCTTAAAGTTCCAAACTTCTTGCAACCATTTACCCCCTTTCCAATCCCGAAAAAATCTAGAATTTTTCCACGATACAAGTCTCCTAAACATAACTAGGGTTTCTCTTTCGCACTTTGGCTAAATTTGACCCTAACTATTTTCAAAATTTTGAATTTTAAACGGATTACTTAATTCCCATCTTTAGTGACAAAACAATCACTATTCACATCAGCATACACACTAGTTTACATTCAAGCACACACACTTATCTTCTTCCTTCTTCCACTCTTACACACCTGGGCACACTCCTTCAACAATTACGCATAAACTTCTCACAAATTCATCTTAGATCACTTAAACACATTATAATATACCCAATTCATGCCCTAAACTCATTTTTATTCATCAATTTTGCACAATTAAACCAATTGAATCTAAGCCCATGAACCAAATTGAAGAACACACACTAAAACACACTGAAACACACACCCACGCACATTAAAATCAGCCCAATTCAAAACCCTTCTTTGTTTTCTCTTTCTTCGTTATTTTAGGGTCTTATGTCCATGATTCCAACAAGATTTCATCATCATTTTTCATCCCAAATCAGATTATTCAACCGAATTACATACATACATACATAGATACATACATACATACATACATACATACACTTCAATGAATTCAATCAATTTCCACAAATTTGGTTCAAGATCATACCTCGTTAGGGTTCGAATTCAACTTTTTTCTTTCTTTCTTTCCTTCCCCTCTTTCTTCTTCCTCCTTTTTTCCCTTTCTTTCCTTCTCTTTTCCTTCCTTCCCGTGGTTGCTATTGTGCATGTTTTTCAACTGTTCTTCACTTTCGGTTATTTCAGTTTTGCAACCCAAAATTTTCTTTCTATATTTCCTTCTCATAAAACTTATCCCAAAATACTTTTTAATTTCCAACAATGACTCAGGTTATAACAAGTAAGAGGTGTCCATCGTGCATGGCCTATTTTCAGTAGGTTATGACACATTTTACAAAGTTTCAAAGTTTGCACTTTGGCCCCTCGAGTTTCTAAAGTTGCATTTTGACCCCTCGACTTTGAGAAATTATAATTTGACCTCAAAATCACCCTAACCCCTCCTTTAGCCCCCTAACACCTCATTATCATCGAAATGATGCTACTTAATAAATATGCATCTCGTTCACTATATTTTCTAAAATTACATTTTTGCCCCTTAACTTTTTAAAATTACACTTCAACCCCCAAGGCTACACTAACCCCTTCTTTAGCTCCCTAACATTTAGTTATAACTCACATAATTCTACTTAATAAAAATAGCCCCCTTTAATTAATCTAATTCACGGCTAGATTAATTTTTGGTATTTTCAGGGTATCACAGGTCTAGATTGTCTAATTATGACAACTCGATTCCACCTGAATCCACTAACAACGTTGCATAGCTTGTCATGATTTGCTTGATCATATAAGGTTTGAACTTTTCTCACGGCTTCCAGATTTGGCCAATATTCTCCTTCAACACCAAATCCCATTCTTTCAAATCTCATCCTTAAACACCAATTCGCTTGTTAAAGGTTCGGGCAATTCGGTGTGGGGGTGCAATGCCAAACAAGCTAGTTAACCTATATATCTCAAGGGTAAACCTAGCTTTACTACAAACCTTCAACTCAGCAGCAGAAGTATGGCTTAAACGTTACAGTTGTCCATTAAAGAGAAAATTGAACATAACATTATATTACAGACCATCTGTCTCCTATGCAAGTGCTACACTCCAAAACAAAAGAGAAACATTAAAATTCTGCTCACCCTGCATAATACTCCCGATCCTCATAAAGGTAATTTTCTTCGACCTCTAGCAAAAAATTTCAACTCTGAACCTAGGAAAAAAGTATCGAGAATGGGTCAGCCTGATGGCTCAGTAGGGTATCCGGTGATTCTAAGTCAAAGCATGAATTGATTATATTATGAAGAATTAATACTTCATGCAAGATCACTCGAACAGATGCTACATATGTACTTAAGAATAATTTAACATATCGAGTGTCACTTAAAAAAATTTCTAACACTTGCCTTCAAAAGAAACGAGAATATCATGTCGAGCAAGATCTGAAATCTTGTAAAATATATACGAGAATGGCAAGTAAGATCCTAATATTATTGTGATCTCAAATATAACCAAAACAATATAAAAAAGTTCAAGAAAAAATAAGACAAGTGCATGAATACCAATATGCAAATATGCCCCTCATGCACGAGCCAACCTTCCCTGAGTGCGTAAGACTTTTCATATCGCAACCAACTGATATAGTAAGTTTGCTAGAAGAAGTCCAACGTCATCACAGGCGGGCCAACAATTCATTTTGGGAAGTAGTATGCATAGCTAGTGCGTATTATCAAGATGTGAACGAGAACCCTAGCCGGATAACTCCTAACCCGTCAATAACACCCTCAACTCACTTTTTCTCCTCCTTCAAGTGACATGCATAATCATGTATAGATATCAACAAAAATATTATCAAGTACATCAAAAGAGCTGAAGTCATAATTGCTACGTTACCAACAAAACACATGCTAAAATGTAGACTAATCTCTAAATGCACAAACTAATTCGGTAATCAAGCAAGAAATAATTTGATGTTCTTCCTTAAGTACCCTACCCATATGTATAGTTATATTATTATATAGATATCTAAGTGTCCATTTAAGACCTGAAATTTACCTAGTTATTCACCACGATGCCCAACACAAAGAACTACTAGTTTAGGTATATTTCAATTGGCAGCAGGAATAGTATGTACTCCAAAAATCATAACAATTTAATTACAAGACATCTTTGGTCAAACTATATATTTATAGAAAGTAGACTTAAATATATACATTCTAGTATTTTATTTGGCATGAAAATATTATTTTAGGGTCATGTTAAGCCCTTCCCAAGACAAACTTCAGAATCTGTCCAGCAACAGTTTCACAGGACAGATTTCAAGACACGAATTTTAAACTATAGTAATAGTACTTGAAATAATCTGAAATTTTTTGTTTATACTCTATACATGTATTAGTATAACATATCAAATAACCAAGTCCATATATCAACTAAAAGTATACATTTTTATCACCAAGATAACTCTAATTTCATGACTGTACAGTTTCACAGGATAGGTTTCAAGCCACGAAGTTTAAACCATAGTTATAATACTTGAAATGATCAGAAATTTCGTGTGTATACTCTACACATGTAGTAGTAAGACATCTAAAATAACCAAATTCATATCTTAACTAAAATTATACATTTCTAGGCACGAAAATTATCTCATTTTTATGACTGTTTTGCAGGTTTTGTAACATATCTCACTTAAGATCATTACAAGGAAGTTTGTAAGTATTTCACTACTCATAGTAGTTCTCAAACATGATTTAAAAACCTAAAAGCCCAAGATAACCTACCTCCAAGAAGATTAAGCTCAAGCCAATCTAAGAAAGTTGATGCAAATCTCTCTCCTTTATTCTTTCTTTCTTTCTCTCTTTTCTTTTCTTTCTTCTTCTTTCTCTTTTTCCTACCCTTTCCCTTCTCTTTGTTTCTATTTTGACCAAAAGGTGGTCTTCCACCTCCACCTTCTCTTTTGTTTCGAAGTTATCCACTTAACTTCCCTTTCTATATTTTTTTGTTTTCCTTTGATTTCTCACTACCAAATAATAGGAGGTGGCAAGTCCTCCAAAAATTAATTCAAGAGCAACACATGAAATGCCACTAATACCAACTTTTTATATTTGCATATTGGTCCCAAGGTATTGCATAATTACCTTTTAACCCCCAAAGTTTTATAGAATTATATTTTGGCCCATAACTTAATCTCAACATTTATTTTATGTAAACAAATAATGTAACACAATTATATTATTTCAATCAAATTTAAATATGGTTAAACTTAATCAAATGATTAGAAGCAAATTAGGATTGGGGTCTCACAAATTCACTTCTGGTAACCCTGGATGTGTGTTGATGAGTGAGACCTAAACTAAGCCTCTCCTAAAGATGATTTCCCTTTGCCCATAATAAACCTGATTATAGACAATACAACAAATCATGAGTTAGTAGCCTTTGTAGATTGTTTGCGGGATACAATCAGATAAAAATGGTTCTGGAAGACCAAAATAAGGCAATCTTCACAACCCACTGGGGTACCTTTGGTCACACAATGATGCCTTTCCGTGTGAAGAATTCTGGGGTTATATACTAGGGAGCCCTACCGCCTTATTCCATAATATGGTTCATAAAGAAGTGGAAGTGTATGCAGATGATGATCATCAAGTCGAAGAAGTGAGAGGATCATTGTATAGTGTTGAGGAAATATTTTAGGAGGTTGAGGCAGTACAACACAAGGTTAAACTAGCAAAAGTGTGTTTGGGTTATAGTCAGGAAGTTGCTTAGTTTATGGTGAGCAAAGGAGGAATAGAAGTGGACCCAACCAAAATCAAAGCAATAGTCAAAATGTCGCACCTAAAATAGAAAAGGAAATATGAGGGTTCTTGGGTAGAATCCAATTTATAAGTCAATTCATAACCCAATTGACCCTGATTTGTGAGCATGTGTTCAAATTGTTGGAGAAGGACTCAACCAAAGAGTGGAACCCCTTGCGCCAAGAAGCCTTTGACAATATTAAACGGTACCTTAGCAAACCACCCCCTTTCCTTAGCTTACCTTTACCTAGTAGCCCTTTGTTTCTATACCTAATCATGATCGATACAGCAGCTGGAGCCTTGTTAGCCCAACATTTGGAGGACTCACTATACTATGTCCGTAAGAAGTTGACCTAAGTGAACTATTCAGCCCTAGATGAGACGTGTGTATCCTTGGTTTTGGTAACACAAAATTTGAGACATTATGTTTTGGTGTAACACCCCGAATTTTTAGAGGTGTCTAAAAGAATTACTGATTGCGAGAAAAATGATGATGATGATTTTTAGTGAAAATTGGGATTGACATTATCGTGCTCGTTGGGTGTTATCATGCAATCGTCACACTTCATGCTTATTGAGGATCCAGTGTTAATTAATTCTTTTATCGACACCTCGTGCTACCCTATCATCATTGTGCTTGTGACGTGCAACGTACTATCGTGACACGTCGTTCTTTGAGCCTTGTCATGCTTTGATTAGCATTGCCGTGCTTTCTATGTGGCACAACCTTGTCTCGCCACCTTGTGCTTCGAGCCTTGTCGTGCTTTGGTTAGCATTGTCGTGCTTGCCACGTGGCATAGCCTTGTCCCGCCATGTCATATTTATTTCAACCTCGTGCTTCCTAGAAATATCTATAAATAGCCTCTCTATCTCTTTTCAAATTATCTAAAGTTATCTCTGACTTTCATCGATAGACAGTGAGTGAGAGAAGAAGTTTAGCTATGATTGTGAAAGAAGGATTGCAAGGACTGATCTAGAGGAATTGTATGAGTGGTTCGTCATGATTTAGGTAAGGAAATTCCATACCACTATTCTTTTATGCGACGTGGTTATTTCTTAACATCCGTCGTACTCCTAAACACTATTATTTTGAAATTTTGCTCAAATGCTTGTCTGGTAAATATCTTGGTTTTCAAATACGTTTATGAGACGTGGCTTAAGTACTCTCAATCAATGAAAGTGCTCTAGTGATTTGTCTATGTGCACGATATGTTATAACACATTTGAGCTTTGGCGGATCTCTTTGAGCATACCGGAAGCAAGATGCTGAAGTGAATGTTTGTTGTGCACCTTGGATATTGAATTGATTTACTAATTGTTTGGGGTACGAAGCCATGGTTGCTTCGACTGTTTGATTACCAAATATTTTGATTGATTCTAAATCATTTTGCGTGTTTGATTCTGATCCTATGGTGCTACGATTATTCTACTTACAGTACTACTCGGCTCACCCCCCACCATTTACCTTTCTATTGCAAATGATTATCTTGGTGAGCTAATGCAAGCCGGGATGTGAGCGAGATTTGCAGTTTTGGGTTAAGAAATGTTTGTAATTTCTTTTTAAGACTTGTAGTCTGATTGGAATTGAGTTGTAATTGTGTTGGAAAATATTGTATTATATGATTAACAACTTAGGTCATCACATTTGGCGTACCTCATTAGATTGTTGGCTAGGATGGATTGACCGAACAACTAAATGGTTCTTGTTGTTGTCAAAATTTGATATCAATTATGTCACACAAAAGTCAATCAAAGGAAAGGCTAGGGGCAATTTGTTAGCCTATTGCCCAACAGATGATACAACTGGTGGGAGGCAAAGTTCTCCAACGAAGGAGTATGTGTTGTTGAATCAGAAATGACTTGACAGTTTTACTTCGATAAAGCCACGAGCAGTAAGGGTTATAGAGTAGGCATGTTGTTAATCTCGCAGGACGGAGCCCATTCACCCATAGCCATCAAGCTGACTTTCGACGTTACTAACATCACTGCTAAATATGAAGCTTGTATAATCGGTTTAAAGATGGCCCTAAACCTAGAAATTCGAGAGACTACATTTTATGAAGATTCAGCCTTGATCATATACCAGATTTAGGGTATGTGGAAGATCATAGATGAATGTATACGAGCATATCATGCCTATTTGGAAAAAACTGTGGATCAATTTGAAGATGTGGAATTCCATTACCTACCCCGGGTCAAGAACTACTTGTCGAGGCCTAGCTACCCTAGTGTCAATGGTTAAAGTACCCGAAGGAAGGAGGTAGAACCGTTTGTGATAAGGAAGATGGATTGACCAGCCTATTACTTCATGAATACGCCCGTAGAAGAAGACGGAGTAGCTGAGCCCTGGTATACTGATGTTCAGAATCTTATCCATGACGAAATATATCCAAAAGGATGTTACGCAAAGGACCGAGTAGCATTAAGAAGATGGGCGACACAGTTCATCATGAGTGGTCGACGATTGTATAAGAGACATTATAATGGACAAGACCTGCTTTATGAGTGAGAGAGAGAGGGGAGAGAGAGAGAGAAAGAGTGTGTGTGTGTGTGTGTAATCAGATTATGAAGGATATACATGCAAGTGAATGTGGACCGCACATAAATGGGCGAATACTAGCAATGAAGATCCTCCAACAAGGATATTACTTGAGTGTTATGGAATAAGACTGTGTTGAGTATGTAAAGAGGTGTCACAAATGTCAGGTGTATGCCAACCTACAACACCTCCCTCCCCGAGAGTTATATAAGTTGACCTCCCCTTGGCTATTTCAGTGTTAGAAATAGATGTGATAGGGAAGATCAGCCTTAAAGTGTTACGCCCCGAAAATTATTTATTCCCGGAGCATAAACGGTCGAATAATCGGAATTCAAAGGAAACCTTAAAGTTATCAGAAGTCTCCCAAACAAAATCAGAAAACCTTTAAATATCAGAAAAACGGAGTCAGAAAATCTTTAATTTTTATCACAAATCTCCCAAATGGTTGATCAGAGCATATACTAATAATTCCCAAAATACATCAATATCTGACATAGGGGCCCAAAGTTTTTATACAATCCAAAATTTCTCCAACACAGAGTTTCAAAACGAAACCTAAGTAACACTAACTTGTCTTAGTTGTTACACTTAAATGTCAATACTAACTCTGAAATAAGGCAGCTAACTCTTGGTCGCACAACTAGCCCTTCGAGTTCGAAATCCCACCTACTAATCACCTAAAAAGAAAAACCATAAGGGAATGAGTCAAATGCCCAGTAAGGTCGCTCAAAGGACCAATCAAACAAAACAAAAATATATGAGAAACAAAATTTCGGAAGCACAAAATGTTTCAACGGAACGAATAGTCAAACTAGATTTCAAATGTCAAACTATATCTGAATACGAAGACAGACACAAAAGTTTTCAACGGAACTGATAATCAAACCAGATTTTGAATGTCAAAACATATCTGAATAACAAAATTTCATAGGCACACTAGTTTCAACTGAACAGAGGTCAGACCAAATATCAGATGCCAAAATATATATGAGTACGGAGACAGACAGTAGTGAGGTCAGACCAAATATCAGATGCAAAATATATCTGAGTACGGAGACATACAGTAGAGATGTCAGACCAAATATCAAATGCCAAAATGTATCTGAGTAACGGAGATAGACAGTAGAGATGTCAGACCATCTATCAAATGCCAAAATATATGAGTACGAAAATAGACATTAGAGATGTCAGACCAAATAACAAATGTCAAAATATATCTGAGTACGGAAATAGACACTAGAGAGCCATTCAGAAAGTGGTCACATACGTCATTCCTGACATATAAAGCCGGTTCAGAAAGTAAGATCGCAATCTCTGGCTCAACTCCCCTGAGCTAGCCCACGTTTCAATTCATGTGGGTAAGTCGGAAACAAGTCACATACACTGTGACATGGCTCATAAAGTCACCAAAACAAAATCTCAAAACAACTGTTATCAAATATCGGACATTTCAAACCATATTCAAAGGTTTTAAAATAACATTCTCAAATTACGAACTTGTCGAACAATAAGTAGAGTTTACAAAATAATGACAATCATAAATCACTGAAACGAGCGGTATCAATATGAAATTCTAAGGTAAAACAAATTCAATGGAATTTGATTTTTAGAAATCATAGAATTGACAACAAGTCATTCTTAACAAAGTTTAAAATAAAAAGGAGAGGAAGAATCACTTATCTTCATTTGAAGAAGTTCGGATTTCAAAAGAATCTAAAGACTTACATGAGCGATTGGTCCATCACTGATTTGAACTTTAAAGATTAAACCCTTACCTTAATCAAGCCTTTGAGAAATACCAATCCTTAAGCTCCACCATAGATCTCCCGAACTTCCCAAGCCTTTTCTCTTTCTCTCTCTCCACCGCAAGGGAAAAAGGAATAGAGAACCCCAAAAAGGCTAGAAAAGGGAAAAGAAAGCTATTTATAAGGGACAAAATTTTTAAGTTTCTATTTGACCAAAAATAGTTTCGGTTGACCAAAAATAGTTTCCAGTCGACCGAATCCAACAGAGGTGAAACTGGTTCAACTTTTTTTTTTTGTTTTTTGCATTCGACTGAAAACTTCAGTAGCTCATTTTACATACAAAAATCTTTTCATTTGAAGCCAAACTATTTTTATTCGACCGAAACACCTTTAATTCGACCGAAAACACTTTTTGGTCGGCTGAAAACTTCAGAAACTTCAAAACACCATTTCCCTTCATTTTGATTCGAACGAAACCACTTTCATTCGACCAAAAATTTTCAAAAATAATCGCAATTAATTTTCTTAATTTTAACAAAAGACCATGAGCATATTGTGGATCAAGGCCAGTTGACTAGCAAAAAAGTATTCTATGAGAGGAGAAAGCATATTATCGTCATCCCAAATGAAAGATCTCGCACGTTCCTTTTCAACCAAAGCAGAGAGTTCCTCAAAAGTAACGTAGAGTTTATTCAGACCAAAACATAAGACATGATCATCCTCGTATAGAGAATGTGTTCATGAACCGTCACACTCCTCAAGCTCATCATGGATTTTAGGTTGAATCGCTTATCTAGGTGGATCAACTCGATCTTGTTGAAGGAGTCAGAGAATGCACGAAATTAGAGCTCGAAAATTGTGGGAACGTCTTCGGAAGCCATTGAGAGTTTCGAGAGAAAAAAAAGGGTCGACTATTATGTATGAGTAATTGAATCATGATCGGTACATGAGGAATGAGATGATAGTTTAAATGTGCTACTGCGCCCCATATCAACGGGGTAAAGTGGATTCCGGGTCCTGGTCAATGGGACCATACGTTGACGCACAGTACTGTTGCACCGTGGTTCGCCCTTGCATCCACATTTGTTATCCCGGGTGGAGGAGGGATTTTGGGTCCTAGTCAGTGGGACCATACGCTGATCGCAGTATACCATGTTATGATTAACTGTGACAGTTTTTTATGAAGCTTTTGGTTGATTATATTCTAATTCGAGAATCTTTTGCTGCAAGTACATATATATACGTGGATATGTTGAGTAAATTTTATTTTGATAACATTGAAATCCTTATTGTGAAAAGGAAAACCATGGCATATTTGAAACCCTCAATTTTATTTTAGGGATATGGCATGTGTATTTACTGGGTCCCCAGCTCATCCCTTTTTATAAATGTTTTTCGGTGATCACCTAGATGAACCTCAGTACTATGAGGGTAATGTAAATGAAGCCACAGGAGATGTTCGTTAGGAAGTTGGCTTAAGTTCTTGAGAAATTGTAGAATTGTCAGTTTATTTACTTGAATTCTTCGTAGCTTAATCCAGGAGGTTCTTTTAAATAAATTATATCAGTCTTTATGAAGGAATTCAATAGAGATAATTTCGGAAAGAGCTGTAAGGACATCTTTAGATGTCATGTTATGGTGTTAGTTAATGTATGACTCTAGAATTGTGTACAGGTTTAGTTATTAAAAGACTCTGCTTATGCACGGAATTAGAGCTAGAAGACCGTAAGATTATCTTCGAAGGCCATTGAGAGTTCTGAAGAAAGAAGGGACAAATATTGTTCTGAAAGGACGAGTCATGATATATATATATATATATATATATATATATATATATATATATCGAGTAGCCCTAATTTGTATAGAGTTAGGAGTCGAAAATTTAACATTTTAAGAAATTTTATCTGACAAACCTTCAAATTTTTTTTAATCGATCGGTTTTTCTATTTAATTTGCACATTTGATTGTCCATGTTTTTTTTATCACCGTCCGATTCTCTCAAGAAAATTGATTTTCTTCTGACCAACCGACTAGTTTTGGCTTGAAATTTAAATTTTCTTCCAACCAAGCGTCTGGGGTTTGGCCTTAATTTTGAATTTAGGCTCTAACCAATATTCCTTGAAATTTTTTTTTTTGATCACTGTCTAACTGTCTATAGTCAGTCTTTGGTAAGATTTTTAAGGATTTGCCTACTTTTACCAAGCTTCAATTCTCAAATCTTCAAAATCCATTCTTCGCATTTGTGTCTCATCCTTCTCCTTTCTGTGCATGTATGTGAGCACATAGTTGCATTATACATTAACATACGAAGCTTACTAGTGTTCATAACTTAAAATCACAGAAAAATAAATATTTGAAACATCATTATCAAAGAATCTAAGTCCCTAGAGGACTCTTACCAAATAAATGGGCTTACTCTAGACCTAAGAGCTAACGATAGTAATCATTATGTCTTCCTATGAGATCTTCTGAGGCTGGGCGTCTCTCGACTTGACTCTAAAGCCTCATGTGCTTCCTCTTCAACCTCCTCGCTGGGCTCCTCCTCGGCTTCAGTTTCAACTTCAGCTTCCTCCACTTCCATTTCTTCCTCGTCATCCCCTAATAGGTCCTCTTCCTCTACAGTTTGGGATGACTTACGCATTGGTTGTGATGGAAGGGAAGGTGCCTTCCGTTTGTTACTAGTACCAGCTTCATTTCTCTGCGAGGGTGGTAGTCTAGGCCTTAGGTACTCTCTAGTCTAAGGTCGGTTCACCGCTACACTCTTCACATGCTAGCCTTTGGGAATGACTGGGGTTGCCCTAGGGGTACCAGTAACAGCAGCAGTAGGGACTGGGGGCTATGCAGAGCTCGACAGGCCACTCGATCCACCTCCGAAAGGCTGCCCAAGGGTAGGATTAAGCATCTCCTCCGAAGTCTTGTACACTGAGAGGATGTCAAAATATCCTGATACCATGCCCTTGAGGTTGTGTGTCATCATGTAAGCGTCCCAAAGTAGGGAGCATGTAAGCGTCACGAAGTAGGGAGCTAGGGACCTACAAAGAAATGGCATCAAGTCAAAATCTTCCTTGCATAAGTGACACAAAAAAATAAAGTAAAAGCAAGTTAGGATTTATCGTGAGGATTCGAGCCAGCTCTTTGAGCCCAAAGACTTTAAAATCTTTCTCCGACCATAAGATGGGCTCATATTCAGAATTTTACCCTTGGGGTAGGGCGAAATCATTCATTGAGGGAACATGAGGCCCTCTGCCACCTCTTTCTTCTTCCTCTTTCCTTTTTATGCCAGCCACTTCTCCTGTTCTATTTTCTTTAGCATCTCCGAAGTCAAGGAGGGCACCAAATCCTCCCACACAAATGCCTCATATGTTCGAGGGTCATTTGGCTACTGTAATGATGCCACCGGGATGCCCTAGTCAAAGCCTGCCTCAAACCCCTATCCAACTCTGTCGGATGATACATCTCTTTGGGAAGGGCCGCTGATATCCTGAATTTTAATACCCCGAATCTTGGTATTTCTTGCAGATATTTTAGTTCTTTAGCGACAATTTTTGCACGCAACATTTAGCGTCAATGATATTTTATCGACAACCTTTAGCGACAATTTATAATGCTCTTAAGTTGCAAGTTAATGAGGTGGGAAGAATGTAATGCCCGAAATGTTTCATTGGTCGATGAAATTTTTATTTTAACCGTAATCTAAGATTATTATGGTCCCTAAAAAGGAATGTTGATGAAATAAGAACACTAGCTAAGTGTGGGGGGGTCTTTAGAATTATTCTAACCTAGGGCAACCATATATAAAGGAAGTCTTAAGAGGGTAGCCGTCCTAGCAGATGTTTCACGTGAAAAAGGAGAGAGAAGGGATGGGAAAACCAAGCTAAGGCAAGGAAAAATTCAAGGTAATACAATTCCTAGACTCTCTCTTTAGTTTAGCTATGAATTTGGACGTTTTATATATATATATTAGTGTGAAATTGGTAGTTTACGGTCGTAATTGAGAAGAAGGCTGTTGTATAGCAGATTAAGATTGGGTTAGGATTTTTATCATATATCTTTTATTCTAAATTCGATTGAGATGTTTTTACCCTTACTGAAAACTTCATTGTGTTGCCTTCAACTCTTTAGTTTTATGTTTTCTCAGAATCCCACGTTTACATATTGAAAAACGATCTTAAAGTCAATCCACTGTAGAAGTCCAGAAATTTCAATTTCTAGCAGCCACTTCGATTTGTCATAGAAAATTAATTAATCACGGATTTTTTGTGAAATTTATATTTTTAGAAACCTCAGAAGTCCTCTTTAACTTTTTTTAAATTTTGAGTTTTTTGAGATTCATAGTATTTCTACTCAAAATAATCATTGAACAAAACTGGTATGCACAGAGATATCCTATTTTGATCAACTTCTTCGATTTATTGTAGAGGAGTCATCAATTATTGGATTGTTGTGAGCCCTATATTTATGAAAATATCAGAAAGTCTACTTTAACTTTTTAGTTTTTTAATATTCGTCATGTTTCTTCCTCAAAATGGTCAATCTAAAACATTAGGGTTTGCTGAAAAATGCTATTTCTAGAATTAAAGATTAGTCCATTACCTAAGCCTTTTTAAGCCTTTTTCTGAGTATATTTTGGTAAAGTGCGAAACTAAAACTAGCCTTATTTTTTGTGAAACCTTCGACTTCTAAAGATGTCGAAGGTTTCACAAAGATGTTAGGAAGTTGGCTTAAGTTCTTGAGAAATTGTAGAATTGTCGGTTTATTTACTTGAATTCTTCGTAGCTTAATCCAGGAGGTTCTTTTAAATAAATTATATCAGTCTTTATGAAGGAATTCAATAGAGATAATTTTGGAAAGAGCTGTAAGGACATCTTTAGAAGTCATGTTATGGTGTTAGTTAATGTATGACTCTACAATTGTGTACAGGTTTAAATAAGGCCCGACAGAACCCTAAATAGTTGTTTGAATGGGTCTGCAGCTGGTCACATGCCTAGCACATGGGCTTATCCGTGGGTTCGGGTCGTGACATTTTGAGCTGAAAAATTTACGATAACCTTGTTTATTAGGATGCTTAAGTGTCCAACATTCCTCTATATTTCGATATGGATTACTCTGTTTTTAAAATGTGACCAGATAGCGCTTAATTAAAATAGCGGATAAGGATTTTTGAGCGAAAAATCCCCCAAAGGACTCTTTAGTTCAAAAAACCCGTTAGTCACCTAAAAAATTTTTAGGTTATTTTTGGGTGTGTATGGGTGCATTAGTTGTCATGTTGTGTTTTAGTAACTTTCCATAAGTTTTTTTTTGTGATGTAGATTTCATAGAAATAAGAGGGATTGCACTTTTGCGCTAAGCCAAACTCAGAGTAACTATTATTTTTTAAAGAAAAACTTTGGACGGCTTGGAAACTATCTTTCAGCACTGACCAACATTATTCAAGGATAATTTTGACCAAGATATAAAAAGATTCTGATCAAACACAAAACTTAAGAGTTATAGAGGGCTCCTCAAAAGATTTTAGAATGTATAAGTTCTTGTAAAAACAATGAGAAACGATTAATCTAGAGCAAATTGAAATGGACTAATCTGTAAAACTATAGAAACAACATTTTTAAGCAAAAACTAGTTTTGTACATTGACCGTCTTGAAGCCGAATTATGAAGAACCTCTGAAAACTCAAAATGGTAAAGTTGCTAGACTTGTTGAGGTTTTCAGAAAGATAAGAATCACTAAAAACTAATTATTGTGAATATTCTATAACATATCGAAGTGGCTAACAGAGGCAGCACATCAATGTGCAGAGCAGTTTTGCTTGATGGTCATTTTAAAGTAGAAATATAACAAATATAAAAAATATAAAACTACTAAGTTAAATTAGACTTTTTTTAAAAATATAAGTATCACAAAAATAAATGAACAATGAGTTTTCTATAGCAAAATGTAGTGGCTGTCAGAAACAACACATATTTGTGCAGACTAGTCAATATTTATTTTGACTCGACATTGATGAAAGGCACAAGGACGTAGTTGCAGGAGACGATTGTTAGAGGGTTAAAGTCCTCTTAGAATGTTTGATAATTTTTGGGTTGACATTGTAGTACTTGAATTCTACTCTGAGGATTGTTTGGATCATAGATCTCCATAGAGTTCAGGTTACTCTGGTTAGTTGAATAATAAGGATGTTATTAGAGACGTATTTGAGAAATCTAGAAAATATGATCCTTAATAACCTTGTCAATGGTTTAGACGTAGTGCTTGGTTATAGATTTATGTACAGGTTGTAATATGGGTTGGCAGAGCCCTGGGTGGAAGTCTAATGGCCTACGACCGATTATCAAACCTAGCTCATAGGCCCATCCATGGGTTTGGGTCGTGACAATCGTGCCCAACACACACACACATTACGTACACACTATAGAGCATGCGCGCGTGCACATGCGCGCATGCACTATCACACACCATAGTCACAGACACACACAAAGAATTCACTCACTAACGTACCCATTACACCACAGCTCACTCACACACACACACACACACACAAAATTGCACACAAACACACATTTGCACCCACTAACATATGCACAACACACAATTCGTCGGTGGAGCAATAGATTGGTTACTAGTGGCACTTCCAATAAACTATATATGAAGCGTATTTGATTTGTATAAGTTGTATAGAGAAAGGTATTTGTTATATTGTTTAAGTATGAAATACTACCGATTAAGAAGTACACTTGAGCGAGACATTTGGATTTATCGCTCCCTCATATGTTTGAAGAATAATAGTAATGCTCTGCTTACTTTTGAGGTTGACTCACTAGTGATGTGCTTAGTCTGTCGGGCCCATTTCAGCACGTGACAGTAGGGGTAGGGGGTGTGTCACGAGTGTTTAGGGGGGGTGGGGGGTTGGTAGGGGGTGTATGGGGTATGGGGGTGTGTGGGGTGTGTATGCACATGAGAGAGAAAAAGTGTGTGTGTGTGTGTGTGTGTGTGTGTGTTATGTGTGAAGAAAAAGAAGAAAGAAGAAGGTGAACAGTGAATGGGCAGTTTTACCCCTAAATAAATGAACTTAAATTGACAGAAGCTAAAGGAGTGACCAGATTTAAACAAATTTCAAAGTTTAGTGGTCACTTTGACACAAATCAAAGTCCAGTGAGAAAAGCTGAATTTGCCTAATAATATAGTGGTCAACCGAGTAGTTAACTCTAAGGGTTTCTATCTGAACCCTGAGTAAGGATTTTTATCCGACCCATAATTTTGATAACTTGTGTTTGTAAGTATTCTTTTGCTTTGCTTATGGCTATTGTCGAACACTGAGATATGCATTGATATTAACAACTTAAAATCATCGATCAATAATCACAATTCTCAAATGCATAATTAACAACCTAAAATTTTCAAACAAATTATCAATGTTCAAATGGAAAAAAATGATTCAAAATGCACATATCCGTCAAATAATCACACCACCACCAGCTCATTAATTTGGACAGCACCATAACCAATGATTAAACAACAATCTCTACTGGTTGGAAGTCCAAGTGAGATATAGGTCTCATGGAAATTGAGCTATGTTTGAGAGATTACTCGGGCCGCCCCACCATTATCACGCACTAGTGACCTACAGTGGAGCGTCATAGAGGTTTCTTGTTGTTTGTATGTGTATGTCCATGTGCATTAGTACTAGCATGACATTTATATTGAGGCTATATCGCTCATACATTCTAGTCTTTGCGCAATGCATTAGAAATAATTTGAAAAATGCTACTGACATAATACTCGTAAATATAAGTTATTTGAGACTGAGTAAAAAGAAAAAAGTATTAGTCAAACTTTGAGTTTGTCTTTGTAGAACAAAAGGATAATAAGAATTTTCTACTCCACTGAGGTAAAAGCAGCAATCCTTGATCTCATGACATAGGAAACCTTTTTCATCTCATTCCTTACTATCACTGTGTGAAAAACTCACACACACAAACACACATTTTCATCACTAGTGTTTGTTTCTGCTATGGAAGAGCATTTTTACTGGACTTGGAGTCATGTTTATTCCCAGATTCGAATGAACAATGCTAGAAATTAATCGGCAAATTTTGTTGACAATGACTCCTTTCTAATAGAAGTCCCAATCGAAATCACAATTATGTCTTTAAAGAGGGTATTCTTGCTAATCAGCCAAAGATGCTCCATTTTCTCATATATCAATATAGCCGAATAGAAAAGGTTGGGGGTTTGAAGATCCAAGAAAGTCTTACTATTTCAACTAAATAACATAAAACTCAGAAAAGCAAAAGAAACACCTTAATAGCAATAATTAGAAAAATTGGAAACAAGCTCCATCATAATCTTATATTACAAAACTAGAAAATTAGTATATAGTTGTTCTAACATCATTTCGGATCAGCCTAACTAAACATAAAGCAGAGGCAAATTGTAATGATTAATCTAGATAGTTTAATTTAATCTAGACATAAAGCAGAGGCAAATTGTAAAGTTTAATTTACACATAAAGCATATGATAATGGACTTACTTTCTAATAATCTAGATTGGTAATAATGACTTGAGGTGCATGTGGCGGTGGCGTTGGTGGCGCGGCGGCAATGAAGGCTTGGTGGCGTGGCGGCAGTGGAGGGCTTGGTGGCGCGGCGACAGTGGAAGGCTTGGTGGCGCAGCGTCGGGGGGAGCAGGGGGTGTCACTGGAGGTGGGTCGCCGTGTAGGGGGATCGCCGAAGGTGAGAACGGCGGTGGGTGGGTGGGTGAGAGAATAAATTCAGAGAGAGAGCAAGAAACCAGATCTGAGTGTTTATATCGAGGACCTTTAGCGACGGACTGACCTCGTCTCTAAAAGTCCGTCAGTAAAGGTCATTGTTATTAAGACTTTTACCGACGGACTTTTTAGCAACGGTATCATTCTGTTGCTTAAATGTTTTTTAAAACCCTTGAAAACGTTGCTTAAATTTTTTTTAAAACCCTTGAACAAAACTAATTTTCTAAAAAAAATTAACAACGGTATAGCGTTGCTAAAAGACCGCCGGTAAAAAGTCGTCGTTAAATACTTTTGCCAATAGTTTTTTCTGTCGGTAATAGTCTTTAGCGACGGATTTACACCGATGAAAACTTTCATCGCTTAAAGGTCTTTTAACGACGGAATTCCTTCTGTCACTAAAAACTTCTTTTCTTGAAGTGACCTAACCGAAATCCTATGCAGCTTTTAATGTGTAACGATACTCCAAATACTTATTAAATTATAACAAAACCCTTTTATAGCTAAAAACGTTATAAAACGTCAAAAATATGATTTTTGTTTGGAATTTTGATTATTTTTGAATTAAAACAATTTCTTTAAATACAAGAAAAGCCCAAATATAGCTATTAATATTTTCAGCTCAAACCAAAGTTCCATAAATTTTAAAATAGTTTTGAAATATACGAGGACAATACATAAATTGAAATCAGAAATCAAAAAGAGCCGAAATCATTTTAAAATAATCTGTTTACCTAAATCAAATGCTATAGGGATAATAGTTGCAAATCAACTCTAAAATTTATGAAACTGAAACTGAGTTGGCTTTGTGCTACAAAAACATTACTGAAATTTTTTCAGAATTTAATAGGAATTTTAAAGGCTCCAAACAAATTTTAAAATAACTAAAATTATAAATATTATAAAAAATACCAAACAATATTAGAAAAATATAAAATTTTAACTGTAATTCTAATGTTGCCCTAAGATTATTCTTATAAAGTTTCAACAATTTTTTGACAATTTTGCGATACCCAACAGCTACATGATACAACTGCACAAGCACAGTGTACCACCACCACCGCACATACCCATCATTGTTCATCATCTTCTTCCCTATTCTCTGCATAAAAACCCAGAACATCTCACCTTTACCTAAACCATTCATGGCAGCCCCTTACTTCTCCTTACACACACACACACACAAACCCACCCAACTTCATTTACACACTCACATAAAATCACACACCGCACATGTACAACACTTCCCACACTCACGTACTATCCATTCACTCCACCAATATATACACACATATGCGCCCACCTCATTGCCGTAATAATGGCAATGGTGCAAGCAAACATGTAAATAATTTTCATCCACCTCGACCTTGTATCCCTCCTTTTAATATGTAACACCCCGATATTTTAACGGATTATTAAAATAAAATTTAGCGGCAAATATATTTTTTAGCATCAATATTTTTATTAGCGTTGACATATATTTTTAGCGACAAATATTTCTTTCAATTAGCGTTGATATTTTATTTAGTAACTATTGCCAGGGAATGTGGGTTCGTGCCAACGTGGAGGTACCACAAAGGCTGCAGTCCGAGTCAGCTTCCAAGTGTGCAAAATGAGAAACAACAAGGACGGAGTAAAGGCTGAGGGCAAGGCTCCCCAGATAGGCCGTGAGGGCTGGCAGTACTGCGCAGGCAAGGCGAAGGCGACGACCGACAGTCCGAGCAAAGGTCAACGTCAATGGTGCAGCGTCAAGAGTCCGATGTCAGGTGTCCGAATGTATTTCTCTCTCTAGAATTCCAGAGAGAATGAGTTTTAGAGAGAGAAAGTGAAAATGACAAATGAGAGAGTGAGTCCCCTTTATGGAATCCAAATAGGGCAAAGTGTGCCGGTGTCATCAATGTGTCACCAGCTGACACGTGTCACCCCCAGGGAGTGACACGTCACTAGGGGGTCCACAAATACCGGTTCTCCATTGGACTGCCAGTTCTCGAATTCGCACTGCCTTGCCCCACACAGCGTCTCTCTACCTGTCTGAGAAGACTGAAAACACCATGATGGCGTGATCAGAGTAAGCCCGTTGCCCTAGCCACCGTTCCAAGCCCTTACTGAATCCCACAGGCCTGGCAGCGGTGGGAAAGACCCGGGGGTCATAGTCCTTCCGAAGACGGGATGCCCTTCCGAAGACCTGCTCCCATCTCGGAGTGACCCGGGGGTCATAGTCCTTAGGGGTGCCGACGCGAGCCCCCAGTGCCAGAACACGTAGGCCAGTCACGCAGGCACCCTGGCGGAGATAGTGTCCCGGAGGAGTCACCTATCCTGTTGCGAAGGGTCTTCGTGCCGGAGAACTACGAACGGAGCCCCCCCAAAATGAAGACGGCGATGGCTTTGAGGTTGTGAGCCCATCCTGTGGCGGCGATGACTATAAGGTCGAGAGTCCATCCCGCTGTGAGGGCCGAAGCCTCCCTGTGATTGTGACGGCGATGGCTTCAAGGTTGTGAGCCCATCCCGTGGGGGCGATGACTATAGGGTTGAGAGTCCATCCCGCTGTGAGGGCCGAAGCCCCCCTGTGATTGTGACGGCGATGGCTTCAAGGTTGTGAGCCATCACGTAAGCATACAACATGATTGTGGTGCATGGGCGCGGTGCCTGCAGCACGAGACATTGGTTGTGGCGCACAGGCGCGACGACAACTGTCGCGAGACTATACCTGGTGCCATGGGCACATGCCATGGAAGTGACGCACGGGCACAACAACGACTGTCGCGGGGCAATACTTGGTGCCGGAGGCACGCGTCATGAGAATGGCGCAAGGGCGCAGCGACGACTGTCGCGGAGCAATACTTGGTGCCAGAGGCACGCGTCGTGAGAATGGCGCAAGGGCGCAGCGACGACTGTCGCGGAGCAATACTTGGTGCCAGAGGCACGCGTCGTGAGAATGGCGCAAGGGCGCAGCGACGACTGTCGCGGAACTATATTTGGTGCTGGGGGCACGTATCATGAAGATGGCGCACGGGCGCAGCGACGAGCGTCGCGAGACCATACCTGGTGCCGGGGCACATGCCCTGGAAGTGGCGCACGGGCACAGTGACGACTGTCGGGCGGCAATACTTGGTGCCGGAGGCACGAGTCGTGAGAATGGCGTAAGGGCGCAGCGACGACTGTCGCGGAACTTTACTTGGTTCTGGGGGCACGTATCATGAAGATGGCTCACGGGCGCAGCGAGGAACGTCACGAGACCATACCTGGTGCCGGGGCACATGCCATGGAAGTGGTCCACGGGCACAGCGACGACTGTCGCGGGGCAATACTTGGTGCCAGAGGCACGAGTCGTGAGAATGGCGTAAGGGCGCAGCAACGACTGTCGCGGAGCAATACTTGGTGCCCGAGGCACGCGTCATGAGAATAATGCAAGGGTGCAGCAACAACTGTCGCGGAGCAATACTTGGTGCCAGAGGCACGTGTCGTGAGAATGGCACAAGGTCGCAGCGACGGCTGTCGCGAAATTATACTTGGTGCCGGGGGCACGTATCATGAAGATGGCGCATGGACGCAGCGACGAACGTCGCGAGACCATACCTGGTGCCTGGGCACATGCCATAGACGTGGCGCACGTGCCTGGTGAAGTGAGTGGCACCGAGGGCACCGTAGAGTGACAGAGAGCCCGAGGACACGGCTGCATCAGCAGTGCGGCGCAAGGGCACGACGGAGTGAGCGGGCAACGAGGGTCACGGAGCGATGTCTGGGCGACGGGATCGTGGGTTGATCTCGAGGATGCGGGTGACAAAGGTCACGAAGACGGCATGCGACAGACGAGTCGGGAAGCCGTCGCACGGGTGACAGTCATTGCGGCGACAATATACGGGCGACAAAGGGCACTGTGCCATCGCAGTGATGAGTGAGCGTTAGAGACCGTTAAGCGCAAATGAGAAGCAAAAAAGGAGTGTTGGCGACTCTTGGGACCAGGGTGGCTGACCCTCCTTGAAGGAGGTGGCCGACCCCCTCTTTAAGGAGGTGGCCGACCCCCCTTTCAGAGGGTGTGACCGACCCCTCTTTAAGGGGGTGGCTGACCCCCTTTTAAGGGAGGTGGCCGACCCCCTTAAGGGAACGCATGTCGCGTTCTCGTAAATTTTCTAAGTGTTGGTGTCGTCGATGTCGTCGCATTGGTGATAGAATAAGTTTAGTAGCCCAGAAAGTCAACGAGAACAATGCACGTAACTTGCGCGTGCGTGTATGTTTTGACCAGTTTGACAGCATTGAAAAATTAACCGTTGACTGGGTGACATGTCGACAGCGGTGAAAAGTTGACCGTTGAATAGGTGACATGTCATGCAAAAAATGGGACCTCTGGTGGGCCCTTGGGTGTGACCTGAATAGGTTAGCAACATAAGCCCCATGCGTGGGGCTTGCGTGGAGAGGCAACCCGAGCGGGCGCTTCACGCATAAACAGGAGGGGGAACTGTGAGCGGAAGGTAGCACAAAAAGGAGAAGGGGAGCGCAAAAGGAGGGGGGAAGCAAATGAGGGGTTAAGATTTTACCGTGGCCCACCCCTATATAAGGAGAGGGAGGGGAGGGGGGGCTCACAACGCCATTTGTGCCAAAAGGAAAAAAAAAGAGAACGAGAGAGAGAGAGAGAGAGAAGAAAAGAAATGGTGAGAGAAGGGAAGGAAGGGGTTGAGGGGTTGGCTGGGTCAGCAGTTCGTCGGGGCGTGGAGGTCGTCGTAGCGCAGGGAGGGGGGGTCGGCCAATCGTGGTGGGCCGGCCGGTCGAGGGGGTCGGGGGCGACGGACAAGAGAAAAGGGAAAAGGGAAAGTGGGATAAGGGACTGAGCAGGGGAGAGAAGGAGCGTCGGCCGCGCAAGGGGGTCGGCCGCGCTAAAGGGATTGGCTGCGCAAGGGGGGTCAGCCACGCATGGTGGGTTGGCCACCCTGAGTCTCTGACAGGCCCAAGTCCCAACCCCGCAGCCCGAAGCGATGCCAGCAGCGAAGAAAGCGAGACAGAAGATGTGGGCAAAACTGCGAGGGGCTACGGTGAGCACATCACGACCACCGCGGGGTATGACGACCGCACCTGTGCCGGTACCGTCGGTGGATGAGGCCACACCAGCATCGAACGATGAGGTGGGAGTGCCATTGACTTTTGCCAACGGGGGAAGAGGTCATACGATCCGGAGCCGGACAAGACCAACACATTATTGGGGGTGAGGGGAGTAGTACCGTGTGTACTGAATCGGGAGCTGTGGAGGGAGTTGGCTATCCGGGTGGCAGACGGGGCATTTACGACATAGTGGGGTGGTCCGTCGATGGGAGAGGAGCCACGACTGTCGTCACCGTATCTACGCGCGCCGAGTTGGGAGAGGCACCTGTGATGTCACCGAGGTATTTACCAGCATTGTTGATCGAGAGAGAGGACATACTTTGGTCGCCTGTGGTGTTCAAGGGCCATAGCTCTATGCCGATAGGGTGGGACTTTTTATGCGAGCATATGGTGGAGACACCGAGGAGGGCACAGGTGTTGCAGGCACTGGGGTTGCTGCCAGCGATCGAGATTACGGCTAGGGGACTGGAGTTGTATAGGGACACTCCAGGGATGGCCTAATTGTTGGCGAGATGGAGCACACAGTCGCATACGTTCATGATCGAGTTCGGAGAGATCGGGTCGATTTACTCGATGTGCTGATGTTGATGGGGCTGCTGATACACGGGGAGGTGGACGGACGGGTGTGCCGATTGAGTGGGGAGGAACGACTGTTGCAGACACAACTTCTGGACATCCTGGTTGAGACGAAGAAGCATCGAAAGGGGACGTACGGGGGGTGGCTTTGCCAGTTCTATGGTACGCCGCAGGCGAGGACAGGCCAGAGGTTGGGCAGTGCCGCACATTTCGTGATGGGGCCGTATTATGGCAGTGATCGATACGAGTTGGTGGCATTCTTGGCTATGTTCCTGTCGAGGTAAGCTTTGGCATTGTCATGAGATTGTATTCGTGGATATGTATTGTGTCATGCTTGCCCTGTAGAACATCAAACTGATATATATATATATATATATATATATGCTGTATGTCGGTGCTTGCAGGTTTGTATTTGAGGGTACCCGTACAGATACCTCTGCAGGAACATCCAGTCCACATACGTCGCCACCTGATACCGCCCATGTGACCGCTTCACGTCATTTATGAACTGATCTAGCAGCGAATATAATGTACCCAAATACACCAAAGCCAGCCCGACCCGCCTGCCCTGTGCCATCCAAATAGCCAAGGGAAATACCCTCGGGGAAATACCATCCTCAGGGGTGCTTCCCGAATTACCGGCCAGATAGATACCCGCTCGCACATCAGTCACCGACGATGGGGGCAGTGACTCGGCCACGCAGATCACGGCAGGTGGCGTTGTGGCGCAGCGGTTCGCGGGCTTTTGCTTGGGCAGGCATCCGGAGGCTGGGGTGTCCGTTGGCGCAGATCCTAGACAGTCGTGAGGCATGTGAGCAGCGGCCCTACATGAGGATGCATGTGTCATATGGTGTACCGCCATGGCTGCACGTGCAGGAAGTGACGACAGACCTTAGCAGGAGAGGAGAATTAGTGCCGGGACAGCTGGCGCTATTGGTTGCGTATTTTCCCGGTTGGCTCCCGGTGTTGACAGATGATGACGGGAAGCCCACCGAGTGCTGTTACTACGCGGCGAGGTATAGCCCATACCATCTGTCACTGGCGTTCGGGTATGACTTAGAGCCCCCATGCGGGTACGACAGTCCTTGGAGTGCGACGATAGCTTTTGGGTATACACGATATGACAGAGCCCGAGAGTGGCCGGTGCCGACGACAGAGTGGAGGCAACCAGGGAGAGATGTGGCAGGGGCAGTGACAGCGGACTATGCACATTGGTGGGAGCAACTGCGAGGGAGCTGGGAGGGATGGTTGGCACAACCGTCAGGCACACGTCGTCAGGTTGACATGTTTGCATGCGACCGAGCCTTGAGTCTGATATCGACCACAGTTGCGAGGCAATCGGGGATGCCATCACTAGTGACCGGGAGCTCTGTTCCGAGCTCGGATAGAGAGGCGGAAGAGGATGCCGGTGAGCCGGGGGATGGTGCCTCAGAGGAGGACCGCGGGGAGGAGCCGATTACGGAGGTACCGAGGGTGCCGGGGGCCGGCAAGGGTCCCCTATCGGCATTGTGAGTGGGGATGATGGAGACAGCGCGTCAAGCTAGTGCCGGTACATCAACCCTACACATATCAGGGGCAAAGAGACCCCGTGACGTTTTAGAGGAGCCAGACTCTGAGGTTTTTTTCTGTCGCTTCTTTCGTATTATGAATATGGTTTGCATATTGATTATCGATTATGAATTGATAGCTATTTTGCCAGAGGGATGAGGAAAAGGCAGTCGAGGAGGGCAGTGAAGCAGAGACTAATACCGAGGCAGAGGTGGCTGTAGGAGCCGGGGCTGGCAGATCAGCTGATGATGAGGAGACTGAGGGAGTCGAGACGTCAGTGGCCGAGGTGACGAGGAGGGTAAGTCCATTGCATGTTGCCAAGGAGACGGTGGAGTCCCTATACGGCGATGCGGTGAGTGATACTGTGATGTTCGATGTTGGTGAGGATTGGTGGACAGGCATGGAGACCGAGGTTGTAGGAGGTGATGGTGGGAGTACGGTCGTGTCTGAGGCTATTGTCACAGCCCTGGTTCATGAGCAGGAGGCACCAGTTCAGGCTGTGGTGCCGCGACGGCACGACACATTATCAGGGACTGTGATTGAGGCTGGTGCTACTTTACGGGCGATACATTCAGCCATTATTGGTGTGCAGACGGCTGGTGGAGTGCCGGAGATTCCTGCTGCAGGTGGCAGTGGCGCGGTAACCGCAGAGATGAGTAGAGGGTCGTCGAGTGGACAGGTGGATATGGCGACTTGGGAGGGCCTCTAATTATCGGTGGGGACGGTGCGCCGGCTGGAGCTGGTGAAGGCAGCGTTCCCGCAGACGTTCGAAAGGGTGACGATAGAGAACCCAATATTACGGATACGGGTATCTGCGGGGTTTATGGAATGGTTGCTGCTGTTTGCTAACGTGCCACCGGCAGGCTGGACTGCAGAGTTCGTTGCTCGGTCACTTTTGGAGTTTGCGTCGTTCACATCACTGGGCATGCAGCTGGACTGGCTGACAGATTGCTTCAGGTCAAGGAATGGCAGCCGTGAGATGGATGAGAGGCGTGCGGTCGTGGACATGCAGGAGATGTTGCTGGAGTGGCGCCGTACAAGGTTGGAGGCAGAGCGGTCAGAGATTGCTGCAGAGTTGGTCAGGATTGACATGCAGGTAGCAAATATAGAGAGACAGCTTGTTGACTTGCAGAGGCAGCTGGCCGATCTATAGAGGCAGCGGGGTGAGGTGGATGGTCGAGAGTCAGAGCGGTTGACGCGACAGGCCGAGTTTGATACTGTATGGTCAGAGCTGCAGGCGGAGCGACAGGCAGTTCAGGCATTCAGCTCCCATCCAGTTACGTCATTGTTTTCTAGGCTTTCATAGTTTATATTTCACTTTTCCGTAGTTATAGCGCCCGATGATGGCGAGAAAATGTTTGATGTAAATGTATGTCTACTTGATGATATGAGTATCGCAGTTATGTTATCCAAGCTTGATCTTGGCTGTTGCATATTGTGCTTGATTGCTTTCATCGTGTTTGAAAGTCTTGCGTCTGGTGGTTGCCTATGACTGTTGGTTGCTTGTGAATGTTCCCATTATTCCGCCCGTAGAAAGCGACTTAGGAAGTGTAGGTTGAAAATAAGTGTTGGCTAAATGGAAGCCGAGGTAACAGAATGACTTTGTATTAAGAAGACGTGAGGCAGACTGCCATTACATGAGTAGCGTGTAATCTTGTAAAGATCAACAAAAATTACAAGTCTGTAATGACGCATATACAAAAATGCTATGAGAGCGAGTACTATGATGTGGGCGGGTAGGGCCGTGGGAATGTTGCCGCGACTAATTATGCATAATACTTCTGTAAGTAGCGGCCGTTGACGGGGCTGTGATCTGACCGTCGTCGGGGTTGAGCAAGAGGTATGAGCCATTAGTGCGGGCTTCGTACACCATAAAAGGGCCTTCCCAGTTTGGCGTGAATTTGGGAGCCGACATGTTGGCCCGTACATGTTTGGCGGCTTGAAGAACAAGGTCGCCTTCGAGAAAGGAGCGTGACTTGACGGTCTTCCCATACGCTTTTGTGAGCTGCTCATGATATTTCTTCATGCGTCGCAGGGCTGTGGCTCGTCGTTCGTCGAGGCCGTCAAGTGTCGCCAGTTTGATTGTTTCATCTCCGAGACCGCTGTCTAGAGAAAGACGGGCCGACGGCACCGCGATCTCGATCGGTATCACGCACTCGTCCCCGTAAACAAGAGAGAAGGGCGTGGCCTTCGTTGCTGTGTGCTGGGACGTTCTATAGGCCCAAAGTGCCAGATTTAGTTGTTCGGACCATGACCCGTTGGTGCTATGAACCATTCGTGATAATACGCGGAGCAGAGTCTTGTTGGAAGCCTCAGCTTGACCATTACCCTGCGGGTAATATGGAGTTGATGTGGTATGGTTGATGTTGTATCCTTCCATGAGAGCTCTAACCTCCCGATTAATGAACGGCGTACCATTGTCGGATGTGATACATCGTGGTATGCCGAAGCGACAGATGATGTCACGTAAGAAGTTAGAAATGGCGCCTCCCGTGGCTCTCCGCAGAGGTATGGCTTCGACCCATTTCGTAAAGCGTTCAGTAGCAACCATAATCCATGAGTGACGTCTGGATGGCGGGTGAATGGGACCGATAAGGTCGAGGGCCCAAGAGTGAAATGGCCACGGTGCTAAGATCATGCGCAGGTCGGATGCTGGTGTGTCTGTCGGCGTGCCGCTGGCAAGGTTGGCAGTGTCGGACATGAGAAATGGAGTCAGATTCCATAGTTGGCCAATAATACCCCAACCTCAGCAATTCTGCATACAACTTCTGAGAGCCTTGATGCTTACCGCAATCACCGTTGTGTACTTCGTCAATCACTTTGACTACTTGTGCACCCTGCAAGCATCGCAGGGTGCGCCCCGAAAAACCCTTGCAAAATAACTCGCCTTCCATCACGAAATACTTGATGGACTTGCGCTTGATAGATCGTGCCGAGCTGCGGCCAGGTGGTAGAACCCCGTGGGACAAGTACTGGATGAAAGGCTGGCGCCAGTCACCTTCGACGTCAATGACAAGAGCTTCTGCATTGTCAGGCGCATACAAGCACTTAGAGCAGTCCCTTTGTACGTGTGAGGCATCCTTGGCCATGGATGGCCAATAGAGGCCCATACACTGGAGGCGACAGTATAGAGGGGGACCGTCGAGGCCACAACACTTTCGATGGCCAAGCTGTAATTTGTGTTTTGCTTCTTCTGGTGCCAAACATCTGGCTAAAGTGCCTCCGGGACACCGCCTATACAAGACATCTCCCATCATCAAAAAGTCCGTAAGGGTAGAGACATGAGTAAGAGATGGCACTTTAAGTTGGTCGATAATCGGCTGCCTCCAATCGTCTGCAGTAATGTCCTTCGGGACTAGGTTCAATGTCGTACATGGTTCCAATCTCTTGATGATGGTTAGCATTCGCTGCTCACCATCAACCTCCATCTTCGACGTGATCGTGGCCAAGTTGTCCGCATGTCTATTGTGGCACCTGTGGTGATGTTCATATTGGACATGGCCAAGTCTTCCTTCTAAGTGTTGTACCAAGGCTCGATAAGGTGCCAAGGTTGGCTCCTTAACTGCGAATTCTCCATCAGCCTGCTTCATGATCAACTTAGAATCTCCCTTCACACATAAGGCTCTAGCCCCCATACTGATGGCAAGCATGAGACCATTGACAAGTGCCTCATACTCGGCTTCATTGTTGGAGACCGGGAAGGCAAGTTTGAAGGAGAGGGAGGTGGTGATGAGGTCTGGGCTTCAGAGGACTATGCCAGCACCTCCCTGTTGAATGGGCCCTTCGGCACCCTTGCTGATGGCGAGCCCCAGTGCCAGAACATGTAGGCCAGTCACGCAGGCACCCTGGCGGAGATAGTGTCCTGGAGGAGTCGCCTATCCTGTTGCGAAGGGTCTTCATGCCGGAGCACTACGAACGGAGCCCCCCCAAAATGAAGACGGCGATGGCTTTGAGGTTGTGAGCCCATCCCGTGGCGGCGATGACTATAACGTTGAGAGTCCATCCCGCTGTGAGGGCCGGAGCCTCCCTGTGATTGTGACGGCGATGGCTTTAAGGTTGTGAGCCCATCCCGTAGCGACGATGACTATAAGGTTGAGAGTCCATCCCGCAGTGAGGGCCGGAGCCCCCCTGTGATTATGACGGCGATGGCTTTAAGGTTGTGAGCCCATCCCGTGGTGGCGATGACTATAAGGTTGAGAGTTCATCCCTCTGTGAGGGCCGGAGCCCCCCCTGTGACGGCGATGGCTTCAAGGTTGTGAGCCCATCCCGTGGCGGCGATGACTATAAGGTTGAGAGTCCATCCCGCTGTGAGGGCCGGAGCCCCCCTGTGATTGTGACGGTGATGGCTTCAAGGTTGTGAGCCCATCCCGTAAGCATACAACATGATTGTGGCGCATGGGCGCAGTGCTTGCAGCACGAGACATTGATTGTGGCGCACGGGCGCGACGACAACTGTCGTGAGACTATACCTGGTGCCGTGGGCACATGTCATGGAAGTGGCGCACGGGCACAGCAAAAACTGTCGCGGGGCAATACTTGGTGCCGGAGGCACGCGTCGTGAGAATGGCGCAAGGGTGCAGCGACGACTGTCGCGGAACTATACTTGGTGTCGGGGGCACGTATCATGAAGATGGCGCACGGGCACAGCGACGAACATCGAGAGACCATACCTGGTGCCGGGGCACATGCCATGGAAGTGGCGCACGGGCACAGCGACGACTGTCGCGGGGCAATACTTGGTGTCGGAGGCACGCATCGTGAGAATGGCGCAAGGGCGTAGCGACGACTGTCGCGGAGCAATACTTGGTGCCGAAGGCACGCGTCGTGGGAATTGCGCAAGGGCTCAGCGACGACTGTCGCGGAGCAATACTTGGTGCCGGAGGCACGAGTCGTGAGAATGGCGCAAGGGCGCAGCGACGGCTGTCGCGGAACTATGCTTGGTGCCAGGGGCACGTATCATGAAGATTGCTCACGGGCGCAGCGACGAACATCGCGAGACCACACCTGGTGCCGGGGCACATGCCATAGACATGGCGCACGGGCCTGGTGGAGTGAGTGGCGCCGAGGGCATCGTAGAATGACAGAGAGCCCGGGGACACGGCTGCATCAGCGGTGCGGCACAAGGGCGCGACGGAGTGAGTGGGCGACGAGGGTCGCGGAGCGATGTTCGGGCGACGGGGTCGTGGGGTGATCTCGAGGACGCGGGCGACAAAGGTCGCAAAGACGGCGTGCGGGAGACGAGTCGGGAAGCCAGCGCATGGGCGACGGTCATTGCGGCGACGATATACGGGCGACAAAGGGCACCGTGCCATCGCAGTGATGAGTGAGCGTTAGAGAACATTGTGTGCAAATGAGAAGCAAAAAAGGAGTGTTGGTGACTCCCCGGGACCAGGGTGGCCAACCCCTCCTTGAAGGAGGTGGCCGAGCCCCTCTTTAAGGAGGTGGCCGACCCCCCTTTCTGAGGGTGTGGCTGACCCCTCTTTAAGGGGGGTGGCCGACCCCCTTTTAAGGGAGGTGGCTGACCCCCTTAAGGGAAGGCATGCCGCATTCTCGTAAATTTTCTAAGTGTTGGTGTTGTCGATGTCGTCGCATTGGCGATAGAATAAGTTTAGTAGCCCAGAAAGTCAACGAGAACAATGCACGTAACTTGCGCGTGCGTGTACGTTTTGACCAGTTTGACAGCATTGAAAAATTGACGGTTGACTGGGTGACATGTCGACAGCGGTGAAAAGTTGACCGTTGAATAGGTGACATGTCATGCGAAAAATGGGACCTCTGGTGGGCCCTTGGGTGTGACCAGAATAGGTTAGCAACAGTAATTTTTAGCGGCAATTAAAATTTCTTTTAACATTGATGTACTAAGTAACGACTTTTGGTGACAAATAATGAAACGGGGTCTTGTGGCAAACCTATTATAAATCTTCTATCACGAAAAACATATCACGAATATTATTGTAGGCCACTTTGATAAAAAGAAAAAAGGTTTTAGATAAAAAAAATAGGAATAACTAAAGAAATTTAGGGGGGTTTGGTAATTATGCCTTTAGGGTTTTTATATATATATGGCTGCTATAGATCAGCCGATTCCCTAGTTCTTCTCCTCTTCAGATTTGCGGCAGAAAGAGGGATCGAGAGAGCAAAAGAAAGAAAAAGAAAAAAAAATAGAGGAAGGACAGGACAAGGACAAGGATTCCGGCGATCGCAATTATTTTTCGGTAAGCTTTCTCTTAGCTGTTGTCTCTTGTTCAAATTAATGTTTATTAAATTAAGAGGGAAAACTGGGAGAGTGCCAATGCCTGAGTGCAACAGCTGTGAACCGTGCAGGTGAATAAAGGGAAGTTTGGGGTTTGGTTTCAGGTTTTGTACATTGCGGATGCCGCACTGCGACTAAGGAGTTTTAAATGTCAGAATGGGTAGAATTTCATTGTGCACTTCATGATTCGCTGGTTTAGAGATCTTGTGTGTTAGATCATGGAAGAGGGTTTAAGGGAGTTGTCATGAATAGCAGTGAAGTTGGTGCTTCTGTGTGTGCATGAGTTTGTGTGTATATTGCATGATTGTGTGTTGTGCATAAGAAGAAAAAAGGGAGAAAGGGAAGGTACCTGCTGTGTTGTTTTTGGAGTGCTGAGTGTATGTGTGTGTATCGTGAGTGAGTGAGGGGTTGCCTTACGGCAAGAGTGAGTTGGGGTTTTAAGAAATGGAAATGGGGACATCCACTATGGGCTAATAGACGTGTGTATAGGGGCTTAGAGAGAGAGTGAGGACAGCCATGGAGTGGCTGCCATAGGTATGTACATGTGATGGTGTTTGAAGACAGTGGATAGAAATTAAGAAGGTCACGTTTAAAGTAGCCAAGGTGGCAGCCTTGTTATGTGAGTTATGGGCTGAAAGGGTATAGCCAAGGGGCAGCTGTGTAAAAGGGATTTATGTAGGTAAGAAAAAAAAACTGTGGTGGGTACAGTGTTGTGTGATTGGCCGTGAGTGATGGCCGCCGTAGAAGGGGCTGTTGTGAAGGTTGGTGAGTGATGGCAATGCCTGCCCAAAGAACAGCCGTGGGTGTACGCAAGAGAGTGTGTGTTCGTGCGAAGCAATTGTCCGTGCGTAGATGGGTTCATGTGTATGCTTGCTTGGCGTGGGGTGAAGCTGCCAAGAAGATAGCTGAGTGCTTTTGTGCGTTGTGTGAGTTGTGTATGTGTTTTGAGAGTGCCATGAAAGTGAGTGAACTGTGTATGGATTTGCCTGAGCTGTGGGTGTGTGTACGTGGATTTGAAGAGTGCTTTGGTTGTGTGTTTTGAGTGGTGTTTGAGTTGTGTTTAGAAAGTGGGTATGGCTGTGTATATATACATGAAATCAGTGAGTGTGTGAATAGGTATGGGAATATGTGTGTGGCAAGGTGATTTCGTGTGTGTGGGCTGTAGTGTTATGCGTGTGAGTGCCTGAAAATGGGAGAGTATGAGTGGTTTGTGAGATGAAGAAGTGTGCATGATGGAAGCTGTGTGTTGTCTGTGTATTGTGTGTGTGAGTGTGAGTCACGAGTGTGTGTTTGCATGGTGTAGACATATAAGGGTGTGCATGCTGCGTTGAATAAAAAGAGAAAAAGAGAAGTGAAAATGGGTTAGTGACTGCGATAGATAAAAGAGTGCCGAGGGTAAAAAAAAGAAGGGAAGCCCGAAACGAGTAATTTAGCGTTAAGTTTGGTACGTGTATATGTTAATGTACGCTTATCATTAATATGTGAAAATTTACAGTATAATATGTTAGAACATATTAGAATTCTTGGCAAAATTTTATAATTTTCTGAGATCGTATGGATTTTTAGTATTTTCTGCAACTTCAGATTTGTAAAATTATTTTGAAGCCATTAAACCTTGAAAATGTTCCGGGGAAAATTATAGAAATGTCCTTATGGTATAAATAAAACTCAGTTTGAATTTTATGATTTTTGGAGTTGATTTGCTATGGTTTCCGTATCGCATTGTTTTTAGCAAAATGAATAATTTAAAAATAGTTTTAATACCTTTTAAATTTTTATTTAAATTTCTATAATTTTTACACAGATTTTGAAGCTTTTATAAAAATTATGGGACTTATTTTCCAGCTGGAAGTAATTATGACTATTATTGGGTTTTTATCGTATTTAATGGAATTATTTTAATTCAAAAATATTTAAAAATTCAGAAAATTCATATTTTTACTTATTATAATGTTTTAAGCCATAAAAGTGTTTTATTGAAATTTATTATAAATTTTTGAATATCGTTATGCATTAAAGAGTGTATAGGATTTTCGATTAGGTTGGTCGTGTGCGAGAACCGTTTTGAGTGCGCGATTTCGGAGAGAGTGAGATACGCAGTGGGTAGTTGATATTAGGGTTTACAGTGTATTTTACATAAATTATGTTCTAACAAATAAATTATCAATCTAGGTTTATTCAGAAAATATTGATCGAGGTTGGTAGCATCGCTTAGCTTGGACCGAGGTAAGGATTTCTATCCGAACCCTATTTCGACATTCTGTTTTCAAATTCTTACAGAAGAGTTTTCCAAACTAAATTGATTCGATTTTATGCTGATATAAAAAATGTTTTAAACCTGTCCATGAAAGCCTAACTTGAACCTTAAGCGATCCTTTGGAATTCGTAATTTGTTTATTCTCATCTGTTTTATCGATTCAATTATCATAAAATGTTTTGAATTCTATTTATTGTTTCTCAATGTTGACATGAGTTAGTAACTTGGGAGCCATAAGGATGGTCTGTATTGTTGACGTTATAAGGATGGTCTATTGGTTGGGTTAACTAGTACCTAGATGGACTAGTCAGTGTTACATATGCATATGTAAAGCGATCGAGCACAGCCAGGGTGGCTTTGCTTCTGTACTGCTCATGTTCAATGTTTCCTGTTTATGTTTTCTTTCACTTGAAATGTTTTGAATATTATCCATTCATCTTTATTATGCCCAAAGTGTTTCAAATGACTATTATTTAAGGGATTGAGTTAAATACTCATTCCTATGCTTATATCGTATTGTAGTGATTTCATCGAAAGTAAAACCTCTCAAAAAGATGTTATTGGACTTCAATGTAAAATCGTTCGTTTTGTTCGTCTTTGTCTAAATGCTATATTTCAATGAAAATACTCTTTAAAAAGTTTTATATGAAAACTTGTCTGAATCGTTTTACTGTTTTTAAATCTTTGATCGACCTTACTGGGCTCTCGAAAGCTCACTCTCCTTTACCTTCCTTTCCGCAGGTTGCCTGATTATGGATTAGAGCTAGTGAAAGCGAAAAGGATTTAATTTTTGGTGTTGATTGTTAGAACCCCTACGTGGGGTGAGTTGATAATTTATTATTATGGTTTAAATTTAGTTTTCAAGTATGAATGTACACAAAGAGAAAATACGTTGATGGATGTTTTAGTTGCTCTGACATCTTGTGGTATTATTTAGTTAAGTTTTGAGAATAATATTGCTTACATACCATCGATCGAGTGTTTAATGTTCCGGAAAATTCCGGGATGTTACATAATACATACCAACACATACACATTCACAACATTTTGAAATATTCTCAAACCAAAGCCACGGCACCCACATCAATGGCAGATTCCCACCCACACATGTACTACTCATAAATGTGATAATATACACACAAATCACTAAAACACTACAAGAAAGGGCTTACCGAAAATCTTTGCTACGTTTGCCGGAGTCCTTGTCGGCCTTCTATTCCTCTCTTTCTCTTTTCTTCCGGCTGAGGCTTCCTTTGTTTTCTCTCTCTCTCTCTCTCTCTCTCTCTCTAACAGTAACTGAAAATGGGAATAAATCCCCATTGCTCCAATTTCTTGTTGATTCCTCTCCTCGCTCCCTCTCTAATTATGCTTTCCAAAAATAAAGAGTTGACATTATAAAAAGAAAATCAGATTTGATATAATCTCTTATTTATTAAATAGTTTCAATTTAAATTAATATTTAAAACTAAGCCCGCTACACTAATTGTCGCTAAAATTGCAAATAAAAAATATCAATGCTAACAATAAAAATCACCGCTGACTTTTATTGATAAAATAATACTTATGCACATTGTTTCTAGATATGCGTAGAAATGATCGCTAACGTTGTCAAAAATAATTGTCGCTAAAGGTCAGATAAATAATTAATTATTTTTTTAAACGTAAAACTAGCCTCAAGTTTTGGGGTGTTACAATTTATGCTCACCTTATTCACACCTAAAGACACACACAAGCACCCATATTTTGATACATGTAACACATCCATATATACATATATACGTACGTACGTACATACATGCATACATACATACATTGCACACATATATGTAAACACACATACACCATTTTATGGCTGCTTATGCAGCCCCATTTGCTCCCTCATTATATACAAACACATAAAATCACACACTCAGCACAACCCAGTAGTCTTACACTCACGCTGCCACACACATTCATGCAAATGCAAACAAGCATATATACAAAAACATGCATAGTTGTATATGGGGCTGTTTTGGCAGCCCTTTCTCCTCCTCAAACGGTTGCCATTGCTGCCCTTACATAAGGTTTCACACAGCCGCATGGTAGTACCCATTCCATTTCTTAACCCCATAACGCACTCTTTCTGTTCCTCCCACCCCCTTCCCCCGCCCCCCCCCCCCCCCCCCAAAAAAAAACCCACAAAGCCATTCACTGCTGCCCCCCTCGCGTACACTAATACTCTCGGCAGATCCCGAAAACACACACACCATTTACGTGGCTGAAACGTTAGTCCCTCACGCAGCCCATACACCTATTTAGTTGTGTATGTACGTACGTACATATATATATATATATATATATATATATATATATATATATATATATATATATATACATACATATAGCATTTAAATCAAAGGAAATCTTACCGGAAAGCTTCGCCGGAAAACTCTTCCTTCGATCCTTTCTCTTTTCTTTCTCATTATCTCTCTCTGCCGCAACTGAATTTCCAACAAAATCCAGGGATGACTGATCACTTTTCCAATATCTATATATAATAATCCTAATTTGGAACATAACGAAAAAGCCCCTATAATTTTCTTTAGTTATTCTTATGTTTATCTGAAACCTTTTTCTTATTATTGAAAGGGCCCACAATAATATTCATGATAAATTTTTTGTTCTAGAATAATTTTAATAGGTTTGCTATATGACCTCGCTTTTTTATTTTTCACTAAAAGTCGCTAATAAGTATGCCGATGCTAAAAAAATAAATCGCCCCTAAAAGTTGTTAAATAAAATATGAACGATAAAATTTGTCATTAAAAATTTTAAATCAATCCGTTAAAATATTAGAGTATTACAGTGGGGCTGGGTTGAGTATCCTACGATCAATAGGTTATCCAAGCATTGTTTGGGTTGTATGAAAGTAACTGCTTTAAGTGGTATAGTTTTGCCCATGGTTGCATTGAGCTAAAGCTTATGCCTGAAATACTGTAAAGACCTGAAAATCCGAAGCTCCATCACCCCGAATTTCTGGAGCGTTAATCTACCACATCACATCAAACCTATTGAATCATGTTTACTTAAGAGATCTAACTAGACATCAACTGAAATCCTTCAAAATACAAGATTTCAAAGAAATTTCTTAAACTTAAACTAATAAAACTTAGGCTCTTTAGAGAACAACAAGCTAAAAGTGTTGATCCATGCAGGGGTCTTACTACACAGTAGTGGTGGGCTCCTTGAAATCTCACACATTGTCTAAACCCAATCATAAGCATGCTACAGTTGATCGTTACTTGTAGAAAGGAATCAAATGAAGGGTGAGATTTTGAAATCTCAGTAAGGTAATTCAAGGACAACCGAAGAAATTACAAAACGACTGACAAGTCCATCCGATGAAAATTTTTCAAGACATTTTAAACGATGATAAATAGTTTGATGATTTGCAAAATGATCATAATCAACCATTAATAGATACCAGAACTAACATCAACAATCACAACAGGTTCTAAAACTAGCATTAACAATTATAAACGGATACGAAAAAGATGATTTAAAGATTATTTTCAAAGCCATCATTTTAAAATACAATGATGATTTTCTAAAGGGTTTCAAAACAAACATAGATACTTCAAAGGGCAATATGGGAAGGGTTTCAGACGATCACAAATAGTTTGATCACAATATGGGAAAGAGTTTCAACTAATCAGATAACATGACATTCATTTGAACATCATTTTTCAAAATGATCATTGTAAGATATAATGTAAGCAAATTCAAAAATATTGATCCTAGGTAGAGGCAATGCCATTCATGCAATGAAAACCTGCGTATGCATGATGTACAATAACTAGCCCTTTCCATTAATCAATGAACTAGTCTTGCGTAATTACGTAGGTTTAGACCCCTTATAACGCCTCCCTACAAAACAGATTCCTAGGTCAACATAGAAAACAACAATCATAGAATCAATAAGAAAGTCATTGCTTGACATGCAATAAATATGAGCATCAACAGGAATTGTATTTACCGAAATCAATTAAGGTTTCAATGACAACTAAGCATGCAAATATAATTCATCACTCAAAATTCAGAATAACCACAAACAAATACCAAAAATATATAAGAAGAGTTATCGAATTTAGGCACAATAATTCAGAAGAAAGAATGCAAATAATTATCGAATTCGCTCGGTATGCGATACAACACGAGCATAATGACATTTTCAAACAACCGATTCAGGTTCAATGTTAGGATTTGCTTGATATTGACATGTTGTTATGATTTTAGGTTATTAGCTGTGCATTTGAAGTAATTGAGATTAATAATTGATGATTTTAGGTTTTTAATTGATGATTATAGATTGTTAATCGTGCATTGAGCATTAGAGAAATTGAGATTGTTGACAGAGGATGAGACCCAATTGGATTAAATGTGTGATTTTTATTAATTTTTATTGCATTGAGCATCTGAGAATTGAGAATTGAGAATTGAGATTGTTGACGGAGGATGGGACCCAATTGGATTGAATGTATGATTTTTATTAATTTTTATTGCATTGAGCATCTGAGAATTGAGAATTGAGATTGTTGACAGAGGATGGGACCCAATTGGATTGAGAAACCCGTTAGTTAGTACAGACACCACGTCAATCAACGATATCCAGCATTTAAAAAATAAATCAACGTATGTCGATGTGTCCTGAGGTACGTGTCGGTGGGTGTCAAACACGTGTTGGGAGGTGTCGGACACGTGTCCGGAGGCGTCAGACACATGTCGGTATGTGTCGGACATGTGTCTGGAGGTGTCAGACACGTGTCGATAGGTGTTGAACACGTGTCAGGAGGACTCGGACACGTGTCTGTAGGTGTTGTACGTGTCGGACACGTGTCTGTAGGTGTTGTACATGTCGGACACGTGTCTGGAGGTGTCAGACACGTATCGGATACCATATCGACACCCTATATAAGGTGTCGGAATTGAGATTGTTGACTGTGCATTGAATTTAGGTTAACGCGACATTTTTAGCATGCACCCCTTGAATTCTTATCGTGGCTCCAGCACTAGCTATAATTTGCCCTAATTAGTCCTGATTAACCATATTTTAAGCCAATTAATCCTAATTAGCTCTAACGAGCCTAATTAGTTTTAATTAACCCTAAGAACCCAATGAAAATCAAATTAGTTTAATTACCCCGAATTAGCCCTAATTAATACTAATAAGCCTAAATGAAACCCTAATTAGTTCTAATTACTCATATCTTAGCAACCCGTGATTAGATTAAATAAACCCTACACCCTAAAACCTAACTAAACTCTGATTAGTGACAAATGAACCCAATTACGCACATATTGATTATACTTAGCCGTATTAGTCGTAATTAAACGTAACATAATCCAATTAAGCCTAATTAGGACTAATCAACACTACTCGGCACAATTAAACCCTAAATAGCTCTAAATAACCCTAATTACTCCTAATCAACCCTAACTAGCTATAATTATCCAAAACAACTCCTCATTAACAATAATTAGCCTTAACATAACCTAATTAAGCCTAATTAGTACTAATCAATACTACTCGACACAATTAAACCCTAATTAGGACTAAATAACCATAATTAGTCCTAATCAATCCTAATTAGCTATAATTATCCAAAATGACTCCTCATTAAGAATAATTAGCCCTACATAACCCAATTAAGCTTAATTAGCCCTAATTAGGACTAATCAACACTACTCCGCACAATTAAACCCTAACTAGGACTAAATAACCCTAATTAGTCATAATCAACCCTAATTAGCTATAATTCGCCCAAGGTACTCCTCATTAAAATTAATTAGCCCTGACATATCCTAATAAATCCTAATTAGATTAATTAAACCCATAACGCTAAACCCTAAACCCTGACAATCTTAATTAACCCTAATAACCCAGTTAGCCCTAATTAGCCCTTGGTCATCCCATAATTACTCTATATTGCCCAGAGATGGTTCAATTACTCGTTGTTTATAAATCCTGCATTCTTTATATTCGTTGTTGTTTTGCGAAGTCCATTGACAATGATATGGTTCAACTCGTTGCCAACGAGTTCTATTTAATTTGGAATTGGTAACATATGCAACAATCTTTTTGTAATTTTATATTTTGAAAAGATTCTTGCGTATGTATTCAATTTTTGAACGCGTGCCTGTTAAAGAATGGAGGGGAAATATATAGACATGTCGTCACATGATGAAAAGGATGAATTAGAATATGAACAGGACGACGAGTCCCATGAAGAAGAGGATGACGAGTCTAGTGATGAAGATGATGATGATTCCTAAACTGAAAATGATTGACTTGTAATGTTGTAACATGTTCTAAAAAAAGTAGTAACATTTTAGAACTTTGTTTATATTGATGTGTTTTTGCAGCTCCATTCATATATATAGTGTCGATGATGATTTCTGCCAAATTATTATTTTTGATGTGTTAATGTCTTTGCAATTTATCTATACGAAATCAGATATGGATAGGATACGGGCTATGCGTGGCCGGGGTGGACGCCGAGCTGCTTCCTCCCAGGTGGGTTCCACCTCGTCATCACCCACTGATGACGAGGCACAGAGTGCTAGCGTACAACATACAGGGCCCCAGCTCTAGCTCCAGCCCCAGCCCGAGCCAACGCAGATTCATCCTACACGCGCTTTGATTCTCCTTCTTCCGTGGGTTCTACCTCAGGTATAGTTGATAACGGTGTTTAGTCAATTTTTGCTAGCCTTATATTTAAAGTATATTTGAATTGTATTAATTTTTGTGTTTTGTAGGATCTCGATGAGGCTGTGGCCTGACACATGGGGTACGCATCGACCCCTAACAGAGAGTTACGCTCACCCAGGAGGGCCAGTAAGTAACAAAAATCACATAATGCATTATATTTAAAATTTTGGGGTGTTGATTTATATTTGAACTGTATTAATTTATTTATTTACTTACTAGGCAGGATCCTAGAGAATCAGGCGAGGACAAAGATCGGCGTTCTTGTGAAGGGCCGATTCTTCAATCCACGTGTAATACCCCGAACCTAAGTTTGAACTTTTAGTAAAATTTTAGCAGCTTTACTTAATAATTATTCTTATTTAGCGGCAAATTTTACAAGTAAAAATATTTTTGTTTTTAGCGACGATTGACATGAACAATCTGATCGTCAATTAATGATAGCGAGGGAAATAACTTGAGAAATTATTATTAAATTAGGATTTAGTATATAGTTATCAGTTTTGGTTAATTCAAACATGTCAGAGAGAGTGATTTTTGCAAAAAGTGTGGCATTTTAAAATGACTGAGAGAAATTGAAGAGGGAGAGAGAGAGAGAGGAAATTGAGAAATATATATATATATATATATATATATATATATATATATATATATATATATATATATATATATATATATATAGTGAATAAGATAAGACGAGTAAAAAAAAAAGAGAAGAAAAAGTGAAGTCAGGAAGAGGAAACAGATAGGACAGCCGGCCCTATGACGGGCGGCGTCTCTACCTGATGGGTAGCCCCCATCTCCGGCCACGCACGCGATCACAGGAGGTCGACTCCAGCTTCGACCTTCACTGGACGCCATCGTCTAACCGCCGTCGCCACCTCCAAACTGCCGTGCAACCGCTGCCATTGGTTAGACGCCGTGCAATCGCTGTCGCCGGCCACCCTTTCAATCTCTGGCGAGCACTGGCGGAGCAAATGGTGCCTGCGGCCACAGATCTGGACCACCGCTATGCTGCCGGAATCATCGCGTCCTGCCACCACCGTGACGCTCACCACTGGTCAAACGTTGGCACTACAAATAGATGCCGACAGTGACAGGGTTAGCGGTAGAGAAGATGGGTGGGCCAAAATTAGGTGTGTGTTTTGCAGGTGTGTTCGTGTGCATGTAGGACCAATTATATGCTACAACTAGTGGCAATTTCGGCGACGGGACACTTGACCGGCAAAGGTTGCGTTGGAGCAACCCCTAACCTTTGTAGTGGTAGAACTTTGGTGGTTGTTCGCCACCACAGACGCGAGGGCCACCGCCGAGGCATACTGCCCATGTTGATGCACCTTCATTGCCAACACCAACCGCCACACCTCCTTCTCCGCCTGCCTTTCATGATCATGACTGGCAGCCCCCAGTTGGTGTTCATTTTTGTAAATGGGTTTTTGGTGTACTTGTGTGTTGGTGGCAGTACAGTGGTGTCATTAGCGGCAGTGTTAAGGGTGGGTAAATAAAGAATGAATTTGGTGTTTTGTGTGTCCATCTATGGATGTATGGTGCGTGTGTTTAGTGAGTTATTTTGATTTTTGGTGCGGTGTGGAGTGGAGGTATCACGGCATTGCTTGAGACGGCTTGGACGGTATCGTGGCAGTGCTTGCAGTGTTTGGAATAGGCTAAAATGCGATGGTGTATGTGTGTACAATTGTTGTGATGGAGGGCGTATGGCTGTGTTTTACTGAGAGTGTGTTTGTATAAACCATGATTTGTAGCAGTGTATGAATATATGTGACCTGCATGTATGTTGGTGCCTGATGTGTTACAATGGTCAAAACTGTTGGTCATTGTGGCAGGATATCGGTCAATAGAGACGTACGTTAACCGTAATGATGGACAAGTGGTTGGTTCGATGCAAGTGTGTCCGCGTAGTGGGTGTGCATGCATGTTTGTATGTGCGGTTATTATATTGGGGTGTGTCTAACTATGTGAATATTGTGTGTGTTAGTGATTAAGGGGTATGCACATAGAGGACTATGCGTGGGGGCATATTTCGGTGAGTGTACGCAGTGGATATGGGTGAGTATGTTGAGCAACGGTTGGGCACTGTGTGTAATGGTGGGCATTATGCTATACAATGTGGGATGCGCTATGGAATTGATTTTGGCTATAGGACAACAATGAGAGTGGTCGACTAGTTGTGGGTCATGAAAATATGGCAACTGTAGTGGTAGGTCGGTTATGGAAGTTAACAACCGGTGTGTTGGGTTTTGGGGGTACAAACAATGAAATGGAGTTCGGTGGTATTGTGATATTGTTACGGTTGAAGGAGTGGTTGTTAGACGATGGGTGTAATAGGGGTGCATGTTGGACACTATTGCATAAGGAGTGCGGTTGTGTATATTGTAGCAATAGGGCATGCTCGATGGGTTAGTGACATCAAGTTAGTTGAGAGAGGCTCGACAGCGGTGATGAAATGCCGAGAATGGCATGGTGAACTGGGCACGATTTTGGAAGGGTTGTGTAGCGGGCGGTCAGATGCGGCGTCGAAATTGTTTGAGGAAATAACCAACAGGAATCATCAATGATGCCTTCGTGTCATAGTGAAGCTGGGAACATGGAGATAAAAAGAATGGCCCTAACTGTTCTTTTAGCAAGATGTAGCAGCGAGATTGTTGCTCCAGAGATTTCGATGTGGGGAATGTGTAGCGTCAGGTAAGTGACCTTTCGATTCAACTAGTATTTTTATATAATAAGTACATGTTTACCTGCTGTTAAAAAGTGAAGTTTAGCATTGACGGTTTTAATTATGTTTAATTGTTCTGGCTTGAATTGCTAAAAAGCTTTAGTAGTTTATTTGTCATGAAAAATCGGACCAGCATGCATTGATTTTGTTTAGAAATTGAAATGGACCTCAGATTTGAAATGTTTGGTACAAGTGAAATGTTTTGAAATTTGACGTTATTGTGAATATTGAACAACTTGAAAATTATTGAACGGAGTGTGTGGATAGTTTGATGAGGGGTTATGTTTACGACGAACGAAAAGGTAGTTTTTGGTTTACTCGATTGCTGTGCCCTAAATCCACGGGGGAAAGTTGGATTTTGGGCCCTGGTCAACGGGGCTTGTACGTTGATGCACAGTACTGTGGCTGGTGGTGCGCCCTTGCGTCCACATGATTATTTTATCCTGGGTGTAGGAGGGATTTCGGGCCCTAGTCAAGGGGGCTCGTACGCTGACCGCAGCATATCATTTGAAACTAATGTGGGATGGAACCGTTTGTCTTGGGATTTTTGTGTTAATGATTTTATGCCTTAGTTTTGTTCCATGTTCTTTATTTGGTTTAAACAGATGGTTTCTTATTCTATGATTTTAGATTTCTTAATGTTGCTATAATATAAAGCGAGTTATTTTTTGCATGTTATGGTCCACCTAGTTGAATCATTAGTTACTTACTGAGCACGTGGAAGCTCATCCCTTACTTATCATTTCAGGTTGAAAGTAAGGTGATGGTGAGGAGCATAGGAAGAGACAATTTGGTGCGGAACATCAGACACTGTATGGAATGAACTGCTGAATATTTAGGTTGTTGTGTTTAGTTTTAGCTGTTGATAAATCAGAGTTATAATGAGTTTTAGCATAAGTATTGTATTCAAATAGAAATAAGAAAATGAAATTAAAGTTTGTAAAAGTTTTAATTTTTGCTGCAGCATATATTGGATTTTAGCGGGTAAGGCCTGGCAGAGCCCTTGGTTGGAGCAAATTAGGTCTGCAGCCGGTCACGTGCCTAGCTCACGGCCCATTCGTGAGTTCGGGTCGTGACACCACGCCTGTACTGAAGGACTAGGATGCCGCTGCGAAGGAGTCCCTATGGGAGGAGTGGTTGGTATGTTGAAGTATTTTTTTTCTGCGATAGTATTTGTTTAATTATAATTTAGTATTTAAATTAATTTGTGTTATTGAATGCCTTACAAGGAGGGATTCACATTTGACTCGCCTAATCAGCAGGTGTTGGGGTGGTAGGCCTTCTTTGCTTACATCGACAAGAATTACCGCCGATGGCTCCACGACGCATGGGACCTAGAGAAGAAAATGCTGCCCGAGGATGGAGATGAGGACATATCCCCCACATTGGATATCTCCGAACGTATGGGGGCAGATCATAGATCTGTGGGTTATAGATCCAGGCTGGGACGCCAAGAGTAAGAGTGGGGCCGAGAACAGATAGAACAGAGATTCGATGCACACGGGGGGGGGGGGGCAGTGGCACACGACATCGTCCAACACATGAATGCGGTCCAGCACCCGGATCTGAAGGAGGATGAGGTCATAGCTCTGACGTATAATCAGACACACGTGCGGAAGAAGGACAAGGATGAGGCACACCGAGAGGGCGACTATGTTTTGGATATTGCCCGGTAGATCGATGTAAGTCAATTTGTTTAAGTTAATTTTTTGTCTTTCTATTCAATGTTTGTTGCGTTAATTAATGCACTAACATATCTTCATATCATTGTTCTTGCAGGCCTTGTATGAATAGCTTAGGGGCTTCGTGCAGTTGTCCGGACAGCCATCAGCATCCACTAGTACACGTACGAGTACTGGGGCGTTGAAGCTATGGCTGGATGTACCAGAGGTTGTAAATCTGTCGAAAGCCGCATACGCGACCTGCTTAGTACGACTGCACATGCCGTGATAAGATCATCCCCACCCCCCGTTGCCCATCCACAGACACCGGCTCCTCCGTGTCCGTTGGCCAAGGAGGAAATCCAGCGCATTGCTACGGTGGTGTTGAGGATGATCAGGGAGCAGGATCAGCAGGACACCCCTGCTAGAGATGCCGAGCTGGCCCCGGATCAGCAGGATCCAGATCCGAGACTCGACAACCCCTGATGAGCCCCTTCTCGTGCCCGATCCCATCTTGTCCTCCCCCTGCCCGACTTGTACTCTTCTCCCCTCCCCTAACCGGCTGTATCCGGTTCCCGGCTTGTACATTATGAGTTTTTCTTATAATAAATATTTTTTATAATTGATTATATATATTTGTTTATGTATTGGGATTGTGCGTTCTTGTGGAGCATTGAATTTTTTTTATTATAGGTCTGGCAATTGAAAAATAAAAAAAAATATTAAAAAAAATTAACTTTTAGCGACGGATTAATTCCATAGCTAAAAATGTACTTAATTATAAGCGTTTTAGCGACAGAATATTCCCTCATTAAAAACCTTATTTAGCGACGGAATATTCTATCGCTAAAAATTATATTTTGTCACTAATTTAACAAAAAAAAAAAATTAATTAAAATACATAAAATATAATTAGAGACGGATATTTCGTCGCTAATTAATAAATAAATCCGTCGCAAAAAGTTCAATATTAGACGACGGATTTTAAAATTCCGTCGCAAAATTTTTAGTAACGGACTTTTATACGAGGGACTTTTAGCGACGGTAATTCCGTCGGTAAAATGTTTAGCGACGGATTTATGGCTTTTAGCGACAGATTTCTTCGTCGCTAAAAGCCTTATTCCTTGTAGTGGGTTAGCCATGAACATGACTGCTTTGAGTTGTGTGATTTCGAGGTTAGAAGCGAGCGCCGTTTGGGTAGTTGATATTAGGTTTATAGTATAGTAGCATAAATTGTGTTCTAACGTATGAATTTGCCAATTTAGGTTTATTTAGAGAATTCTAATCAAGATTGCGTAGCATTGCATAGCGTGGATCGAGGTAATAAATTCTATCCGAATCTCATTCCATCATTGATATCAAATATAATTTTTTGAGTTGTTATCGAATTTTTTATGGACTCTAATATTTTATTTTTCATGAAAATATTTTCAACTGCCCGTGTAACCTAATTTGAGTCTCATAGCGATCGTTTGGAATTCTTTATTCTCATCTATTTATTTAATTCAATCATTTTAAAATATTTTGAATTGTGTTTAAATTCCTTTAATATTGACATGAGTTATTAAACCTAGGAGTTATAAGGATGATCTGGTTATTGAGTTAAACTAGTACCTAGATGGACTAGTCAGTGTACATATGTATATGTAAAGCGTATCGAGCACTGCCGGGGTAGCTTTGCTATAGTGTACTGCTCATGTTCAATGTTTTCTACCCCTGTTTTATTATACATAAAGAGTTTTGAATAACTGTTAATTTAGGGATTGAGTTGATACTCATCCCTATGTTTATATTGAAATAATTGAGATTTCATTTAAAAGTGTTTCGCAAAGATATTGTTTGACTTGAATGTCAAAATCATTTGAATCGTTTGTCTATATCAAAATGCTGTGTTTTTATTGAAAATGCTCTAAAAAAGTTTCGTTTGAATTTATATAAAAACTCATCTGAAAGGAAGTGAATTTAAATTTTTAGTTTGTCTATATCATCGTTTGAATTTATATAAAAACTCATCTGAAAGGAAGCTCTGATCAAAATGCTGTGTTTTTATTGAAAATGCTCTAAAAAAGTTGCCAGCATGGATTAGAGCCGAGTGAAAGGAAGTGAATTTAAATTTTTAGTATTGATCATTATGACCCCTACACGAGTAAATGTCTCTAGCTTGTTGGTTAGATTTAAATTGATTTGAGGAATTGTAATGATTAAAAGCTCTGACATAGGTTCTCATAGTTAGTTATTTGAAACCGAGGTTATTTTTTTGTTCTTAAGTTGATCATTTTAATGATCCAAGAGTTTGGGGTGATAATGCTTCGAAAAAGTCCGGGTATTAAAGTTTTGAATTTTCGGGGTGTTACATAAATGGGTATTGTGTGAAAACAGTGAGTAAATGCGAAGGTGGCTAGTGGAAAGGAATTGTGCGCTTGGTGCATGTTTGTGTTGCGTAGGTAAGAGGGTGTGAGAGTTACAAATGGGTTGGCAATATATATATATATATATATATATATATATATATATATATATATATATATATATGTGTGTGTGTGTGTGTGTGTGTGTGTGTGTGTGTGTGTGTGTGTGTGTGTGTGTGACTATAGTGTGTGTTAGTGTGTGCTTGACCTTGGGTTTAAACATGTGAATGTGCAAAGGGAAAAAAATGGGAGAAGACGGCAGTGGGTGTAGGGAGGTGTTTTTTGTGTCCTTTCGTGTGAATGTGATGCATGTGTGTGTAGACTGTTGTGCAGCCATATGTGAGAATGTGCATACTGTTGTTTGTGATGTTGTGCTAGTGTGTGTGATGTATTTGTGTAGGCTGCTGGGCAGTCACGTGTGTCGGTGAGTATTTATGTGTGTGTGTGTGTGCGTGCATGAATGCATGTGTATATGAAAAAATGAGTGTGTTGTGTGCTTCCTATGTACTTGAATGTGTGTATGGTGTGTGTAATGCTAGCTTTTGTGTGCGTGATTGCTGTGTGTTTAGTGTGGTTTATGTTGAGGTTCATTGAGTATAGAGAAAGTAATGAAGAAGAATAGTGTGAAGTGGGTATTAGGTCATAGTGGTGGGTAGAGTTAGCTTTAGGTACGTTGCGCGCATTGGATACCGTACAGTAATCGTTAGGATGTGAAATTTTAAAATATAATATTATAAGCTATAGTAGAATTTGGGGCAAAATGTCATAATTTTTTGAAATATGTATTTTAAATATTTTTTGTAAATTCAGATTTGTAAAATTTTTTGGAGTCCGTAAAACCCATGAAAATGTTTTGAAAACATTACAGTAATATTTTTATAATATAAAAAAGTTCCAGTATAAATTTGGTGATTTTTGGAGTTGATTTGTTATCATTTCTATATCACTTTGATTTTAGAAAAATAAAAATTTTAAAAATAATTTTCATGCCTTTTAATTTTTTAATTAAAATTTTATAATGCTTATACATATTTTAAAGCTGTTACAAAAATTATGGGACTCTATTTTCACCTAGAAACAATTACGGCTATTTATAGGTTTTTACTGCATATAAAGAAATTATTTTAATTAAAAAATATTCAAAATTTCAAAAAATTCATATTTGGACTTTTATAATGTTTTAAGCAATAAAAGTATTTTATTGTATTTTATTATGAATTTTGGAATATTCTTACGCGTTAAGGAGCGTATAACATTTTCAATTAGGGTGGTTGTATGCGGGACCCGCTTTGGGTTGCGTGATTGCGGGAATAGGAATGAGTACATTGTGGGAAGTTGATATTAACCTTGTTGTATTGTAGCATAGATTGTTTTCTAACCAATGGATAGTCAATCTAGGTTTATTCAGAGAATTTTGATCGAGGTTACGTACCATTGTATAGCTTGATTGGACCCAGGTAAGGATTTTCTCTCTAAAACCTACTCATTATTCTGAATTCAGATATTTTTATCTCAACTGTTTTACAAATCTTGTTAAACTATGGTTTTATAATTTTTCATGAAAATATTTGGATATTGCCCATGAAACCCTAAATTGAGTCGTAAAGTGATTGTTTGGAATTCATTCTTCATTTCACCTGTTTATTGATTTGCTCATCATAAAGCATTTTTAATTTCATTTAGTCCTTCTAAATGTTGATATGAGTTAGTAATATGAGAGTTATAAGGATGTTGCATATTTTTGGCGTTATAAGGATAGTCTATTGGTTGTGTTAAATTAGTACCTAAATTGATTAGTCAGTGTACATATGCATATGTAAAGCGTATCGAGCACTGCCGAGGTGTCTTTGCTACAGTGCATTACTCATGTTCATTGTTTTCTATTTTTTTATTACACCTGAAGTGTTTTGAAATAATTATTGATTTAAGGGATTGAGTTGATGCTTGTCCATATGTTTATATCGAAATGCATTGGTTTCATTTGAAAAATCATTTTAAAAAATTACTAGTGACTGTACTTGTAAAATAGTCCTAATCATTTTTGTTATTTTTTAAATCTTTGATCGACTTCACTCTCGTTTGACTTTGTTTCCACAGGTGAGCATCAACAATATGATATTTAGAGTGATTAGAGCCTGAATAAGAAGTTGACTAGAAATTTTATTATTTCTTTTATTTAAGTCCCTGCGAGGGAAGTAATGTTGAACTTAGTTTTTCGTGTAATTAATTTTAGTGTTTTATTTAAGATCAATGTAATTGCGAGTTAGAGTTACAGTAGAAGCTCTGATACACATTGGGACTTCCTTATCAAATTAAGGTAACTAATGATAAGGTAATTGATGGATTGTTTGTGTAACATTCTAAAAAATTCTGAGAAGTTACAGTTAGGATCAGAGCTTAGATATATGATTCTGTAGACATTAGAAGTGTGTGAGGGAAAACCTAGAATTCGACAAGAGAGTTAGAGAAACTTTGATAACTTAGTTGAATCGTAGTAGTGGGAAGATATCAGGGTGCACAGCGAAAGCGTAGTGGGTACATCGTTTGATTTGAGGCATCAATGTGTGAGTGATTATAGGAATTGGCTAAATATTGCGAAGTTGAGAAATTATATCTTGTTGGTTGGGTTATGAAACCCTAGGTTATAATCAAAATATTATTATATAATGAAACGATCGAAACTGCTATTGATGTTCTTGACTAATATTTTTGAGATTATGTGAATGATTCGGTGACATCTTCATTTGGAAGTTACGTAGCAAAAGGCGTAGTGCTTCGATATCATAAGTAAGGAAAATTTTGAGGATGAAATTTTTATAATGGAAGAATGTAATATCCCGATATTTTAACGGATTGATTTAAAATTTTTAATGACAAATTTTATCATCCATATTTTATTTAACAACTTTTAGCGGTGATTTATTTATTTTTAGCCTCGACATGCTAATTAGCAAAATTTAATGATAAATAAAGAAGCGGGGTCATATGGCAAACCTATTAAAAAATTTTAGCACGAAAAATATAACATAAATATTATTGTGGGCCTTTTTGACAATAAGGAAAAAGGTTCAGGTAAAAATAAAAATAACTAAAGAAAATTATAGGGCTTTTTGGTTATGTTCCAAATTAGGGTTATTATATATAGATATTGGAATAGTGATCAACCGTCCTTGGCTTTTGTTGGAAACCCTATTGAGGCAAGAGAGAGATACCGAGAGAGAAAAGAGAAGGGATCGAAGGAAGAGTTTTCCCGCGAAGCTCTCCGGTAACATTTCTATATATATATATATATATATGGGGAGGGGGGGCGAGGGTGTTTTAGGAGAAGAAGAGGCTACCAAAACAGCCCCATATACAACGGTGCTTGTGTGTGTATTTATGGCTGTTTACATGAAGGTGTGTGGCAGCGTGAGTATATGACTCTTGGGTTATGCTGAGTGTCTGATTTTATGTGTGTTTGTATGTAATGAGGGAGCAAATGGGGCTGCATAAGCAACCATAAAATGGGGTATGTGTGTTTACATATATGTGTGCAGCCTATGTGTATATATATTGTAGTGTAACATGGATCTAAATAGCTTGTGTGTGTATTTAAGTGTGACTAAGTGAGCATAAATGGGTATTTGTGAAAACAGTGAGTGAATGTGAAGGTGGCTAGTGGAGAAGAATAGTGTGCTTGGTGTATGTTTGTGTTGCATGGGTGAGAGTTACAAATGGGTTGACATATATATATATATATATATATATATATATATATATATATATATATATATATATATATATATATATATGGGTGAGTGTTTAAGGTGTTTGTATGTGTGAGTATAGTGTGTGTTAGTGCGTGCTTGAGCTTGGGTTTAAACAGGTGAGTGAGCAAAGGAAAAAAAAAGGGAGAAGACAAGACCCATTGCCGTGAGGCAGTGGGTGTAGGGATTTTTTTTTGTGTCCTTGCGTGTGAACGTGATGCATGTGTGTGTAGGCTGTTATGCAGCCATATATGAGAATGTGCATATTGTTGTGTGTGTGTGTGTGTGTCATGCATGTGTGTAGGTTGTTGGGCAGTCAAGTGTGTGGGTGAGTATGTATGTATGTGTGTGTATTTGCATGAATGTGTGTGTGTATGAAAAAATGAGTGTGTTGTGTACTTCATATGTGCTAGAATGTGTGTGTAATGTGGGCTTTTGTGTGTGTGATTGCTGGGTGTGTTGAGTGTGGTATATGTTGAGGTTTTGTGAGTATAGATAAAGTACTGAAGAAGAAGAGTGTGAAGTGGGTATTGGGTCACAACTGTGGGTAATTAGCGTTAAGCATGTCACGCGCATTTAATACTGTACAGTAATCGTTAGCATGTGAAATTTTAAATTATAATACTATAAGCTATACTAGAATTTGTTGCAAAATGTTATAATTTTCTGAAATCATTTGTATTTTAATATTTTCTATAAATTCAGACTTGTAAAATTTTCTGGAGTCCCTAAAACCCATGAAAATGTTCTGGAAAAATTAGAGTAATGTTTTTATAATATAAAGAAGTTCCAGTATATATTTGGTTATTCTTGGAGTTGATTTATTATCATTTTTGTATCTCACTTATTTAAAAAATATAAATTTTAAAAATAGTTTTGATACCTTTTAATTTTTGAATTAAATTTTTATAATTCTTATACATATTTTAAAGTTGTTACAAAAATTATGGGACTTTATTTTCATCTAGAAATAATTATGGCTATTTATGGGTTTTATTGCATTTAAAGAAATTATTTTAATTCGAAAATATTTAAAAATTTTAGAACATTCATATTTTATCTTATTATAATAATTTAAGCAATAAAAGCATTTTATTGTAATTTACTATGAATTTTGGGATATCGTTACGCATTAAGGACCGTAGATGGTTTTCGATTAGGATGGTCATGTGCGGGACCCGCTTTGGGTTGCGTAATTTCGAGATTAGGAATGAGCACATTGTGGGTAGTTGATTTTAGGCTTATAGTATTGTAGCATAGATTGTGTTCTAACCAATGAATTGTCAATCTAGGTTTATTCAGAGAATTTTGATCGAGGTTGCGTAGCATTTTATAGCTTGGACCGAGATAAGGATTTTCTCTCAAAACCCTACTCATTACTCTGAACTCAGATGTTTTAATCTCAACTGTTTTGCAAATCCTGTTGAACTATGGTTTTATAAATTTTCATGAAAATATTTGGATACTACCCATGAAACCCTAAATTGAACCTTAAAGTGATTGTTTGGAATTCATTGTTCATTTCATCTGTTTATTTATTCGCTCATTGTTAAGCATTTTTAATTTCATTTACTCCTTCTAAATGTTGACATGAGTTAGTAATTTAGAATTATAAGGATGGTGCATATTTTTGGCACTAGAAAGATGGTTTGTTGGTTGGGTTAAACTAGTATCTAAATGGACTAGTCAGTGTGTATATGCATATGTAAAACATATCGAGCACTGCCGGGTGGCTTTGCTATAGTGTACTGCTCATGTTAAATGTTTCGTGTTTCTATTTTATTACACCTGAAGTATTTTGAATTGATTTAAGGGATTGAGTTGATACTCGTCAGTATGTTTATATCGAAATGCATTGATTTTATTTGAAAAAACATTTTAAAAAAATTATCATTTGACTGTAAATGTAAAATTGTCCGAATCATTTGTTATTTTTAAATCTTTGATTGACCTTATGGAACTATCAAAAGCTCACTCTCCTTTGACCTCCTTTCCGCAAGTGGAGCATCAACAATTTTGGAGTGATTAGAGTCTGAATAAGAAGTTGACTGGAAATGTTATTATTTCTTTTAGTTAAGCCCCTGCGAGGGAAGTAATATTGAACTTAGTTTTTCAAGTATTTAATTCTAGTATTTTATTTAAGAACAATGTAATTGAGAGTTAGAGTTACTTCAGAAGCTCTGATACACATTAGAGCTTCCTTATCAAATTGAGGTAATTAAATGATTGATCAATCGATTGTCTAACGTTCTAAAAAATCCTAGGATGTTACACCCACTCTTTCATGAGAGATTCATCTTATCCAATGCACCCTAGCTGATTGTCTTGTGGTAACTCTAATTATTGAAAAGAGATGAGCATGCCGCTAAATGTTTTCCGAGTGAACAGTAATTGAGTCCATCCACGTGAAAAAAGAACTGTTATACTTTGGAAAGTTAGTATGGAAATTCTTACATGAATTTGCAAGCACTTGGCAAGTAGTGACTTTACTACGAAGTAAAATACAAACAACCATAAGATTACTGGACGATACTATAGGGATAACTAGATTGCCATATGTAATAAAAATTTGTAGTGGAAAGAAAGAAACTGTGCCTTAACACTCACAGGTTACATAGGGTAAACAATACATGTAATTAATCATACCTTCTCGTTCTTATTAGAACTTGAGAAACATTTGATGTAGATCTTGACACCAACTAGCCTTTTTTCCTCGCTATGACAGTACATTGAATCTGAGTGTGGACTCTTGCAATTCTCCAATTTAAGCTTCTAAAAAGTAATTCTAAGCTATGGAGAATATAATATTGAGAAGAAGAGAGAAGGAGGTGTGTGTTTGTGTGTGTGTGTGAGAGAGAGAGACATAGAGAGAGAAAGAAAGAGAGAGAGAGAGAGAGAGATGCACAATGATGGGGGGGGGTTGGCGTGCGTATGTCCGGCCCTAGGGGTGTCCCCTTTTCTATGGCTTATCATCTCCTTTTTTAGTTCTACTCCTATCTCTCCAAAACTTCCCTTAACAATAGGATTCAAGTGCAAGCTAGCAAGGGGACTTGTGGGCCTTTTAGTTCTAGTTCTAATAGGATTTAGTTGCTTAGCCAATAACTCATAGACCAATTAGGTAACCTATTTAGTAATTTTTAATTTCAATAAATAATTAGTACTGAAAAATCAAAATATAATTTAGTCAAGGACATTAACAAACTACAGCTTTAACCCTATAATTGATCAATGCAACTTTACTCCTCTATAGATATTCGTAATATTCGTAATTACCATTAGGGCCTTGAACTACTATTCTCTCTTGGTAATTACATCTTAGTCCATATTTCTCATGATTATAATTCCAATTGTCCTTAAATGATTTACCAAACTAATCAATCTTTTGATAACCGGTATAGATACCTTACTAAAAGACGTAGCCACGATCCATAATGATCAACTTTATTGTATAACCATATGGTAATATGCATAAGTGTGGATGTCATATAAGAGTATATTCTCTCATTATACATTTAAGAAGTTCCAACGTATCGAGAAATTGATGCACGATGTATCTCACTTGCAGATATATCAAAACTTTCGCTTAATGAATCTGAGGATATTACACCATAAATAAGATTAGGAGCATTGCATAATAGTAGTTGTAGAAATTATTTATAAAGTCACCATAAATTAAAAATAAATTGTCTAAGGTAGTTGTTGTTCAGTACGGGATGACCAAAATTAACCATATCATCTTTGCATACTACAATGTACTAGATGGTTGTCTAGTTCCATCTAACATTGTTATAAATTATCTAATTGATCCCTAATAGCTGGAGACAAAAAATTCATATGAGAAAACATAAGTATACGTGCCTTCGTTTTAGCCTCCAAAGATAATCATCTATCCGTTTATGCACTAGAAGGGGGTACCCTGATCTATCAATATATTATAATCATAAACATATAATAATGGACACATACACATGTTATAATAAAGTAAAAAAATTATCAAGAATTAATAGGTTTTTAAATGCTCACATGTGACTGAAAATCACATTTTGATTAAATAGGTAAATGTGTGAATACATGAGATTGGTGTCAGGGCTCAATCCTAACAATCCCCCAATAGCCCTAAACCCAATCACAAACGTATCTGAGACCTATCCCTTCAAAAATAAAATCATGACTCTTCAATGGCAATGGCTTAGTGAATGGATCGACATATTCTCCTTGAGGGCAATCTTAGAGACCGTAACGTCGCCACGTTGTACCAACTGTCTGACAATATGATACATGTGCTCGATCTCCTCCCCCTTTTTATGATTTTTGGATTCCTTTGTTTCTGCAATTTCTCCAATGTCATCACAAAATGGAATAATGGGAGATTGCACCGTAGGCACTATCATTAGTTTTACTAAGAACTTCTTGAGCCAAACCGCTTTATTTGCCACCTTTCATGCAGTGATATATTCATCTTCCATGGTAGAATTAGCAAGACAAGATTGTTTGACACTTCTCCAACTTACGGATCCACACCCCAAAGTATATGCATATCTAGATGTGGATTTTTTGGAATCCACATCAGTCTAGAAATGTGTATGTTGAACCCAATAGAACTGGTCATCATTGCAGTGAATAGGCATAAATTTACTAATTCTGGAAAGAGACTTCAATGTGTGCTTTATTGCATTCTAATGAGCCTCTCGTGTATCTGGTAGCCATGCCAACTGCATAACAAATATATGTTCTAGTGCAAAGCATGGCACACATGAGGCTTCCTACTACCGAGGCATAAGGAATTGCCCTTATGTGTATAACTTTCTCAGGCATCTTCAGACTTTGCTCTTTGGAAAGTACGTGTAATCCTATGAGTGAAAGGAATAAGACCCTTCTTAGAGTCTTGCATTGCAAACTTGTTCAGAATCTCAATTATATATCCAGATTAGGATAAGCCCGTCATTATGATTTTACAATTACGCAGAAACTCGATCCCTAGAATGTAGCTTACTTTCCCAAGTCCTTCATATCAAAGTGATTAGACAACTAAACTTTAAATGATGACAACACTCATTCATCATTTTCGATTAATAAGGTATCATCCATATACTGTAACACCCTAAAATTTTAGAGGTGCCTAAAATATTACTGGTTGGTTGAGGAAAAAACGATGATGATTTTAAGTGACAATTGGGATTGACATTATCGTGTTTGTTGGGTGTCATCATGCAATTGTGACACCTCGTGCTTATTGAGGAGTCAGTATTGATTACTTCTCTGATCGACACCTCGTGCTACCTACCATCGTCGTGCTTGTGACGTGTCAACATAGTATTGCAGCACGTCGTGGTTCAAGCCTTGTCGTGCTTGCTAAGCACAACCTTGTCTCGCTGTGTCGTGCTTGTGACGTGCTTGTGTCGTGCTTGCTAGGCACAACATAGTATTGCAGCACGTCGTGCTTGTGACGTGCTTCGCTTATCCTTGTCGTGCTTGCTATGTTGCACGGCCTTGTATCGCCACCTCGTGCTTCCAGCTCGTCGTGCTTTGTTTACCTTTGTCGTGCTTGTTAGGTGGCACAACCTTGTTTTGCCACCTTGGCACAACCTTATTTTGCCACCTCGTGCTTCCTAAAAATTTCTATAAATAGGCCTTTGATCTTTTCAAATTACTTTAAGTTATCTTTGGCTTTCATCAGTAGATTGAAAACTAAAGAGTGAGAGAAGAAGATTGTCGCGATTATGAAAGAGGAATCTTAGGGCCTAATTAGGAGCAATTGTATAAGTGAATTCTTCGTGATTTAGGTAAGGAAAATTCCATATCACGTTGTTGTTTTTTAACGTTCGTCGTACTCCTAAACACTATTGTCTTGAAATCCTGCTGAAATGCTTGTTTTGAAATACGTTTGGGTGACATGGCTTAAGTATTTTTGATCAATGACAGTGCTTCGGTGATTTGTCTATGAGCGTACTGCGTTATGATTATGATATAGCTAAGCATGCTACATTATGATTATGATTATGTGCATTCTCCGGTGATTATGCTATGCGCTTCGATGATTTATTTTTCAACGTTTGTTGTACTCCTAAACATTGTTATTTTGAAATCTTGCTCAAATGATTTGTTTTAAATATTGGTAAATATCTTGTTTTTAAAATATGTTTACGGGACGTGGCTTAAGTACTTTTGATCAATTACAGTGCTCCAGTAATTTGTCTATGTGCATGGTACATTATGATACAACTGATCTTTGGTGGATCCCTTTAAGGATACTGGAAGCAAGATGCTAAAGTGGTATGTTTGATGTGCAACTTGGGTATTGAATTGGTTTACTAATTGTTTTGGGTACTAAGCCACGGTTGCATTGAAAGTTTGACTGTCGAATATTTTGACTGATGTTGAATTGTTTACCGTGTTTAATTCTAATCTTATGGTGCTATGATTATTCCACTTACTGGGCTACCCGGCTCACCCCCATCATTTACCCTTCCAATGCAGATCATTAATTAGATGCGCACATGCAAGCGGGGATGTGAGCGGGACAAGCAGTTTTAGGGTTTTAAAAATCTTTGTAACATATTTTTAGGGGTAATCTGATTGGGATTATTCGTACATTCATTAAAGATATAATATCGGCCACTTGAGTCTTGTAATCTGTTTGGGATTGTGTTGTGATTTTGCTGGAAGATATTGAGTTGGGTGATTAACGACTTGGATCGTCACATATACAAAATCGGAAACACCACCACATTTCCTTAATATATATCTTAGACACACGAGGTTCATGCAAAATCTGTTGAAAACTAAATGATTTGATTTCTCTGATAAAAGTGGATGTTCCATGATCTAGATGCTTATTGAAGTTCACAAATAGGACTAAGCAACTATAGAATTTACCTTCCTGACATTTCACTACAAAACTGTCTGGTTGCAGCATATGGATGTTTTCTTCACTTTCGTTTAGGAAAGCTACCTTAACATCCATTTGACAGATCTCATAAATCCAGATAAGCTACAATCACCCAAAGAATTCTGATATCCCTAAGCATTGCTACAGGCGAGAAGGTTTCCTCATAGTTTATCCGTTCTTTATGAATAAGCATTTCTACAGGTGAGAAGTATGGCTACAGCCTTTGAATCCTACTTAGATTAATATGACATAGACGTAAGCACCATAAATATGTTTTACTCGTAGAAGAAACTCTTCTTTTATTTCCAACATGATTATCAATTTTAGTGTTGTGTAGTGACGGAGCAATCGAATGACGCAAAAATATATTGTCAACCAATAGACCAGAACATTCAAATTTATTATTAGACTTAATAACCACATAATCCTTAAAAGTAGACCCTTGTTTAGATAAGCAAGATATTGAAATCAAACTCCTTCACATGTTTGGTGGTCGTATTATTCTTGAAGACTAAATCAATTGCTCTAATTGCAATTACTGAGACCAGGCCACAGCTGCCAGCTTTAGGATGATCTCCCCTTCAGTTAGTCTTTGATTTTTGTAGAACCCCTTGCACATATGATTAGTAGCTTCAAAATCCACACATCAAGTACTGGTGGATACAACCATAATGCATGTTTCAATTTAATTATATCTGTTGCAACGGGGTTTGGATTATGGTAATGTGGTTTCCAATACCCTTGCTCTCCCTATTTAAAGCCTTATCTTTTCCTTTCCATTTCTCCACACCCCCATTGGCATTCCAGAATTCTGCTTATTCTGCTTTGGCTTCTTCTTCTTGTTCTTGCCTTTCGATTTAGAAGATATTGCCTTGGCAACTTGGACACTTCCTTCAGCATTAAGAATACCTTTAGCAACCTCCAATTCTTGCATTCGCTGTCTTAGAGTGAATTGGTGCTTGTTCATGTTATAGGTCACATTTAACTGATCAAAACTTGACAATAATGATTGCGAGAGCATGTTTTCCTGAGTTATCATCCTTACGCAATGATCTCTTACATGAGTTCCAGGAATTATTTTGGTGAACATGATGGCCTTCGTTGATCTTTGTCTCGCAACTCAATTTTTGTAGCCAAATATCTCCTCCAGATATTAAGCATTATGCTAGCGGCAATTTTCATCATCTAACGTTGTGAGTGCATTATATTATCTAGTGAAGCCAATTTATAGCGTCTAGCCATGTCATCAGACTTGGTGCATCTGGCAAAAGCCTGGACCTCGGCCTCTAGCACACCTTTAGGTGGTGGTAGAGGACTAAGAGTAGTGAGAAATCACTAATGAGCTTTAGCAATAAACACTATTATTAAATTCTTCCTCAAGTCAAGATAGTTGGTTTCATTCACCTTTGTTAACAGTGATTGATAGTGGGCTATGAGACAAAAATATGTGGAAAATATAAATAAATCATCTATCAATGTAAACATATACTTTGCAAAATTATTGATAAAAATTCCTCAAAAACAGTAATAAAGCCTTGATGATGAAAATCAAGAATAGCCAATGCCTTTGGGGATAAATTGTAACACCCCAAAACCTGAGGCTAGTCTTACGCTAAAAATCCTAGCTAATTATTTATTGGATCTTTAGCGACGAATTGGTCAGTATTAAATTTTGTTATCTTTAGAAATAATGTTTAGAAACTTTAATTAAGTTATGATTTCACGATAGTAGTTATAAGAAATACTTATTTAGGTCTTTAGTGACGATTAGCGTGACCGAATTCTACCGGTAACTTTTAGCGACAACTAGCATAGCGGGATTATGTCATACCCGTCAAATTTTTTTTTTGTGCATTAGTCTATCATAAATAATTATTTTGGGCCTTTTAACCATAATAAAAGTTTTGGATAAATTTAAAATGACTAACGGAAGTTTTCAGGATTTGTGGTATATGACCAATCTAGGGTTTTATATATAGATACACTTTGTGAGGAGCCATCATTATTTTTCCAACCCTTTTCTGAAAATCGAGAGAGAGAGAGAGAGAGGGAGAGGGGGGATGGAGATGGGAGAAGGTTTCTAGCGAGGTTTTCGGCGATCGGAATTATTTTTCGGTAAGCTTTTTCTTTGCTTTTCTCTCTTGTTCAATTTAATGTTTATGGGACTAAGGGGAAAAACTAGGAGAGCGCCACTGCCATGAGGCAGCGGGTGCAATAATTCTACTGCCATGAGGAGTTTATGAGTGTGTTCTATGTTTATATGTGTACGTGTGGGTTTTTGGGAGAGGGAGGACTGCTGTGAAGGCAGTCCCTATGAGTGTCGTGTGTGCTTGCTTGTGTGAAGGGTGTGTGTGTGATTGTGTGGGTTCATGGGTGTGTATGAGAGAAAGAGAGAGGTTGGAGGGGCTGCCTTGGGTTGGATCTGTGTGACATGGTGTAGGTTTGCAAGAGTCTTCATGTGGGAGAAGGAAAAAAAAGGGGCCACTGCCACACGACAGTGCGTATTGCCGTGCTGCATTTGTGGAGAAAATATATGTATATATGTAATAGTTTGTCTTGCTGCTAAAAAAATGCACCGCCTACATTGCGGAACCCGAGCCTGGACCGATGACCTACAAGACAAAAAATGAGTGACCGCCGGGTGGGGTTTCCGGAGGAGAACTCTCCGATGCTTAAGTCAGAGCGTAGCTAGAGAATAGTAACTCTGAAAAAGTATGAATTGTGTAGTCGTCCCATACCTGGAGGGGTAAACCTCTTTATATAGTTATAGGAGAAGACTCCTAGTAGGACTGGGCCGTGGGCCATATGTGTTAGGATCGCATTAGGATCCTCGAGGATCACCTCACAATCCCTAATAAGATAATCATTGATCTCCCAATTTGACTGGGATTGCCGGGTATTCCCCAATTATTAGAAGTTATAGTTGAGTTATATCATAACCCCCCCACTTCCTTAGCTAAGATGTTTGGCTTAGGAAGTTTATACCTGGTGTCTCAAGACATGCGTTAGATTTGTAAGTGATTCCCATCCACTATTAGGGGTAACAATATTTCTCTCTTCCATGTGCTCCGACCTAAGCGGGAGCTTAAGCATTAGAACTTTGCCCAAGTAGGGCGCTAGAACCCTAGCTCTCGAGAGCTAAGTCTTAGAATGTCACTTGAGTAGGCTATTCAGAATCATCTTTAGAAAGACGAATCATGGGATCTCGAGATCCTTTAGCGGTTGTGCCCCATGGTAGCCTCTCTCGGGAGAGGACACAAAGCTGTGCATGCAAGTTGTTGCATGTGCTAAGTGTTTAAATGTCACCTCGAGGGGTCACCTCTCTTTGGAGGGTGTTCATTTTGTGCAAGTGTGTGTTCTTTAGCTCGAGCCGACCACATCATGCTTGCGTTTTATTTTGTCGCGAACTCTTATCATTAGCTAAGAGCTGGCAAAGAAGCCTCGCACTCACGCTTGGCTGGATTTTGAATTGACAAAGAATGGTGGGGGATGAAATCCCATAGTCCTTTGCCGTTTCACGGGTTAGAACTGTAGCTAAACCGTTCGGATAGAGCTCGAGCTCTACCCTGTCACCCTTGGGGGTGTTCGTCCCTTGAGGGACCGATGGAGCGGGGAGCTCACGCAAATACCCTCAGGGGTTTGACGAAACTTAAGAGTTCTCGTTGTACACGCCCTCGGGGGCGGATGGAGCTCGGAGCTCATGCAATTACCCTCGAGGGTTTGACGGAATTTAAGAATTCTCGTCATACACACCCTCGGGGGCGGATGGAGCAAGAGCTCATACAATTACCCTCCAGGGTTTGACGGAACTTAAGAGTTCTCGTCTTACACACCCTAGGGGTTTAACGGAACTTGGAGTTCTTGTCGTACGCGCTCTCAGGGGTTTAACGGGACTTTAGAGTCCTCGGTGTACGCACCTTTGGGGGTTTGACGAAACTTTAGAGTTCTCGTTGTACGCTCCCTTGGGGGTTTGACGGAACTTAGAGTTTTTGTCGTATGTGCCCTCGGGGGTTTCTCGTCCTTATTGCCGCGTGCCCAATAAGAAGGCGCGGGTCATGGAGCCCATAACATAATCGCTGTGGCGAACCTCCCTGTCTGATAAGACACAAGGCATTAAGCCTGTATAAGAATGATCTCATGAAATATAAAGCCCCCCGTCCTTTGAGAAGGCGTGGATATATAAAGATGGCTTTTCAGCCTACATGTAGGGCCCGGTCACAAGAAGACATGTGGGAGCAATATAGAAGACCATAATCCACCTACTCGACTATACGAGCATATAGAGCTAGAGAACGTGGAGTTTGTCTGAGTAAGATGTCACTGATGATCATTATAGATAGAAGATGCTAAGTCTGTCAACATATTAATGATGCCTTTAAGCAGAGGCTGACGATGTGCTCTGATTCGCTGATCGAGGTCATTGTGTGACCGAATATCACCAGACAATTATTAATGCAGAGTCAGCATGATGTGGCAGCAGAAACCCTAGATGTGACTTCAAGTCGTAGGCTGCTGTGAACTTGTTCCTTGCTTATGAAGCGGTTTATACGTCACTGTTGATGCTTGTGAGCGTAATTTAAGCCCTTGCAACAAGAAAAGTATGTGACTGAAAAGACGGCCTCTGAAGTAATAAAACATACAAAAATGTAACTATGTTTTTAACACAAAAATAAGAGCGGTGTTCAGACACCATGGCCCTATTAACACCTTGTCGGTTAGCCAACAGGTTACGATGCACTGCGTGTCACAGGTGAGCTTCAAAATTCATGATAGTCGGTAAGACACGCACATGTAATAGACTGCATCAATTGATACGACTGGACAATGCTAAACCACAAAATAGGTCTAGATAATATAGAAGCGCGTACGAGAAGCAGCCTTCGAAAGGCTTGCTAGCGCCTAAAACTATAGTCGCTTTATTTTTTAGCGACAAATGTGCGATAAAACATACGTCGTTATTAAAGAGTTTATGCGGCATATTTTAAATAAAAAGACACTCTGTGGGTCTTAAGTTTAATTAGATCATCTTCTTAGGTTAAAAGTTGGATGCTTTTATAAAATGAGTGGCCTAAATGAAATAAATGGACCTTTTGGGTCTAAATGGAAACATGCACTTTTATGGGGGGCTTATGTCAATTTTTTTTTAAAAAAAAGTAAGAATAGACCGCTTTTTTTTGTTTTGTTGTCTGCCCCACAGGAACAGCACGGCCTAAAGAGGCGGCGACGTTGCTTGATGGCACCAGCTCTTCACGGCGGTGAGATGGCGATGCGACATCGGGCAATGGTGGCCATGGAGCTGCGGCCAATCACGGTGGGGTGGATCTGGAGTAGATCTGGCACGGCTGGTGGCCGACGATGTGCCGGCGACGGCACCGCTTGGTGCCACTGGGAAGCGCCGATTGGGCGGTTAGTGCCTCTGCCGACGTTACTTGTTGCTTCGTCGGGATCGGCGCCGAACGCTTTACGGCGATGGTGGTGAAGACTTGAACGGAGCAGCGTGTCCGGCAAAAGCGACGCTGCTACTAGCCATGACGGCAGATAGCGGGCGTTAGTAATGGCGACAGAAGGGAAACGATGAAGGCAGATCTGAAGGAAGGGTGGCAATGCCGGCCCCTTATTGACAGTGTGGTGGCGACACAGCGGTGAGGCAGTAAAAGCGAGGCGATCGGCGCTGCTGCTACCTGTTCTCTTTCTTTCACCCTTGTTTTGGGATCTGCTACTGTAGCTCTGCGGTGGCGCCTTTGGTTTGCAGTCGTTGTTGCCGGCATGGTGTTGATCAGTGCGGGGGCGACCGGAGGAATCGGTGGTGCGACGGTGGCCGACGTAGTGGATCTTGGAGTACGCAATCTTGCAGTGCCGGTACCTCACCGGAAGACCTGCCATGGTGGTGATGGCGAGGTGTTATAAGGCGCCATCCGGCGCTGACGGTGATCATGTGGATTGGCGTAAGAGGTCACGACGGTGTCGTGTCTACCTCTTTTTTTTTCTTTTCTGATTTCTGTAACGGTAAGCCGCGGGGCAGCGACGCGATGGTCATTGCGGGCTTCTGTGATAGATCGATGGCGACCATGTCTTGATCTCGAGCTTGCACAACGGTGTCGCTAGTGCTTCTTGGGTGACAACAAGTTTTTTTTTTCTTCCTGTTTGGTTGTTGCAGCTACTCCGGCAGCCTTGTGACGGATTTGTAGCCGTATCGGCACGACCTCGGGGAAGGTCGCAGTAGACGGCGCTAAGGGCGCTGATTGCTTTGAGTCCAACGGCAATGGTCTGAAATAATTGATCTTGAAAATTTTGAACTCTGAATTTTCTAAGAAACAATACATTTGTATTTTTGCAATTGTAACGATAATTCAATTTGAAAATTTATGGCGACAGCTGTTCTGAGTAGTCGTCGCTAGCAATTTGGGATAAACTATTTTCTTGAGGTCAAACGGCTAAGCTGACGGGTCCCACGGATGGTGCTAATCTGTTACTACTAAAAACATGCACCGCGTACATTGCAGAACCCGAGCCTGGACCGATGACCTGCAAGACAAAAAACGAGTGACTGCCGAATGGGGTTCCCGGCGGAGAACTCTCCGATGCTTAAGTCAGAGCGCAGCTACAGAATTGTAACTCTTGAAAAAGCATGTATTTGGGTAGTCGTCCCATACCTGGAGGTGTCCCTTTATATAGCTGTAGGAGAAGACTCCTAGTAGGACTGGGCTATGGGCCAGATGTGTTAGGATCGCGTTAGGATCCTTGAGAATCACGTCACAATCTCTAATAAGATAATCATTGATCTCCCAGTTTGACTGGGATTGCCGGGTATTTCCCAATTATTGGGAGTTATATTTGAGTTATATCAGTTTGTATATATGTGTGGACGGAGTGAAGTGGTGCTGTGCAGATGTTGTGTGTAAGTGAAAAGCTGTGTGATTACAATGTAGTTGTGTGTGTTGGAATGTGTATACAGGTCAAGAGAAGATGGCGATTTTGGAGGGTGAAAAACTGTGTTAGATGTGTATGTTTGTAAGGTGGAAGAAAGGTGCAAGGCAGCCGTGTGAGTGTTTTATGTGAGGTGTTTGGGCATGTGGGCAGAGGGGTATTGTGAGAAGTGTATGCTTATGAGGGGTGTGGAAAAAGGCTGCAATGGCAGCCCTGAGATGCTTGATACATGATGGTATGAACGTGCTGTGTATATTGTGGAAGCTTGTGGTGTTCATGTGAGACGTGGGTTATGAGGAGGAGAAGAATAAGATGGAAGTGGGTTAAATGGGTATCTGTGTATCTAATGCCAATAATGTGTGCTAGGATATTTATATATGTGTGCTGTGAGAGTGAGGCAGTGAGTGATTGATGTGCGCGTGTGTGTACAAGTCATGCGGCTATGTGGAGGGAAGTGTGTGCGTGAGTTTTAGTGAGTGTCAGTGTGTTTGTGTGAATCTCTGTGTGTAAGAAAAAATAGTGTGCTGTGTGTATAATGGCTGAGTGCATGTATGTATATGAGGGTGTGCATAAGTGATTGTGAGAGTGAGTATACAGGTGTGTGAGTTGAGTTTTGTGTGAATGTGTGTTTATGTGAGTAATGTGTGTTGTGTATAAAAAATGAGTGTTTGAGGAAGTGGTGTGGACAGCTACGGGTTTGAGCTGTGTTTTGGACAGAGAAAAAGAGAAGAAATAATGGGTCAGTGAGTGCATTACGTAGGAGAGCGCCGAAGGGAAAAAGAAGGGAAGTTCAGATCGAGTATCGAGTTGACGTTATGTTTGGTACGTGCATTGGCTAGAGCACAGTTATCATTAGCACGTAAAACTTTACAGTATAATACGTTAGGCTATATTAGATTTTGTGGAAAATTTTTATAATTTTCTGAAATCATATGTATTTTTAGTATTTTCTGTAATTTTAGATTTGTAAAATTCTTTTGGAACCTTTGTTGATGCGGAAAAGGGTTCGATGCTACGTGGAGGTGCCACAAAGGATGCAGTCTGAGTCAGCTTCCAGGTAGAAAAAGCGGGAGACATCAAGGACGGAGGAAGGGCTGAGAGCAAGGCTCCCTAGACAGGTCGCGAGGGCTGGCAGTGCAGCGCAGGCAAGGCAACGACGAACAGGGCCGGCAATCGACAGTCCGTGTCAAGGATGCAGCGTCGAGGGTCCGGAGACGGGAGTACAAGTGTGTTTCTCTCACTAGAATTTCAGAGAGAATGTCTTTTTAGAGAGAGAAAGTTAAAAGTTCAAATGAGAGCCCGCCCTTGAATAAGTTCCAAAGTCCACTATTTATAGGCAAAAAAGTGCATGTGTCATAAGTTGACATGTGTCATCCCCTGGGAACGACACGTCGCCAGGGAGGGTCCAAAGTACTGATTCTCTGTTAGGACTGCCGATTCTTAAGTTTGTGCTGCCCTGCCCTTGCAACATCTCTCTGCTTGTCTGAGGAGACTGATCACACTGTAGTAGCATGATCAGAGTAGCCCGTTGCCCCAGCCTCCAGTCCAAGCCCTTACTGAATCCCACAAGGTGCGTCACGAGACGCGCAGAGAACCTAACAGCGGTGAGGGTTGCCCTTGTAGCCAACTGCCAGGCGGACTAGGCGCGATGCCCTCCAAGGACCTGCTCCCGTCCTGGAGAGACCCGTGGGTCATTGCCCTGGTGGTGTCAACGATCAACAGCAACATGAGTAACATAAGTGACCATGGTCGCCGCTTGGTGCTTAGAGTCCGTTGCGGTGAAGTCTTCGCGTCGGGGCTCCCTGCAAGTGTGATGTCAGTGGCTTTAAGGTTGTGCCGACGATGGCTCCAGGGTTGCGAGCCCATCCTGCTGCGAGGGCCAGAGCCCCCGGTGATCTAGCCGACGACGACACGAAGCCCGTCCCGCAGTTTAATTGAGTCGGCGATGGCGCTAAGCCCGTGATGGCGCTGAGCCCATGCCGCAGTGTGATGCCCGTAGGCCTGTAACATGATTGTGGTGCATGGGCACGGCGACGATTGTCGCAGAGGTATACTTGGTGCCGGGGGCACGTATCATCAGCGTGGCGCCAGGGGCGCGGCGACGACTGTCACGGAGTAATACTTAGTGCCGGGGGCACGTATCATCAACGTGGTGCAAGGGCGCGGCGACGACTGTCGCGGAGCAATACTTAGTGCCGGGGGCACGTATCATTAGCGTGGCGCAAGGGCGCGGCGACGACTGTCGCGGAGCAATACTTAGTGCCGGGGGCACGTATCATTTGCGTGGTGCAAGGGCGCGGCGACCACTGTCACGGAGCGATACTTAGTGCCGGGGGCACGAATCATCAGCGTGGCGGAAAGGCGCGGCAACGATTGTCGCGGAACAATACTTGTGATAGTGTGTTACCGTCGTGACGATTGTGCACGGTCAGTGATGAGCATCGAGTGACCATTATTGTCGAGTGCGCATTGTAGAGAGTGCGATGAGTGATGTCGGGGGTTTAGGAATGACTCTTGCAAGGCCAAAGGGTGGCTGACCCCCTTGAGGAAGGGGTGGCCAACCCCTTGCGGGGAAGGGGTGGCCGACCCCCTTAGGAAAGGGGTGGCCGACCCCCTTAGGGAAGCGGTGGCCGACCCGCTTTGAGGGGTCGACCTATTTTTCCAATGGCTTGACCGTATTGATGTCGCTTCATTGGTGATGCCCATGGACACTCGAAAGGATTGGCCATTGACTGGCGATATGTCTCGTAAAGTGGGTCCCCTAGTGGGCCCTGCTGGTCTGACCAGAATAGGGTATGAACATAGCCCCTGCGTGTGGTGTGCATGGAGGGGCAACCCGAGCGGACGCCGCATGCATAAACGATGTGGCTAGAACCCCTCCTGCTGCCTAGAACCCCTCCTGCTGCGAGGGCCAGAGCCCCGGTGATTGAGCCGGCGATGGCCCTAAGCCTGTGATGGCGCTCAGCCCATGCCGCAGTTTGATTGAGCCGGCGACGGCATACAGCTCGTCCCGCAGTTGATTGAGCCGGCGATGGCGCCAAGCCCGTGATGGCGCTCAGCCCATGCCGCACTTTGATTGAGCTGGCGACAGCATACAGCCTGTCCCGCTGTTTGATTGAGCAAGCTATGGTGCCAAGCCTATGATGGCGCTCAGCCCAGGCCACAGTTGATTGAGCCGGCGACGGCATACAGCCCGTCCCGCAGTTTGATTGAGCCGGCGATGGCATTAAGCCCATGATGGCGCTCAGCCCATGCCACAGTTTGATTGAGCCGGCGACGGCATACAGCCCATCCCGCAGTTTGATTAAGCCGGCGATGGCAGACAACTCGTCCAGCAGTTTGATTGAGCTGGCAATGGCGCTAAGCCCATGACGGCGCTCAGCCCATGCCACAGTTTGATTGAGCCAGCGACGGCATACCGCCCGTCCCGCAGTTTGATTCAGCCGGCGATGGCGCTAAGCCCGTGATGGCGCTCAGCCCATGCCGCATTTTGATTGAGCTGGCGACGGCATACAGCTCGTCCCGCAGTTGATTGAGCCGGCAATGGCGCTAAGCCCGTGATGGCGCTCAGCCCATGCCGCAGTTTGATTGAGCTGGCGACAGCATACAACCCGTCCCGCACTTGATTGAGCCAGCGATGGCGCTAAGCCCGTGATGGCGCTCAGCCCATGCCGCAGTTGGATTGAGCTGGGGACGGCATACAGCCTGTCCCGCAGTTGATTGAGCCGGTGATGACATTAAGCCCGTGATGGCGCTCATCCCATGCTCCAGGGAGGGGTCCTTGTGCTGGAGCACTACGAGCGGCGCCCCCGGAATGCCGCACACTCTGGAGAGTGGGTCGAAGCATGTTCCACGTCCATGGCAGGGGCGCATGGTGTGGTGAACAGGTGTGATGGCGACGACTGTCGCGGAGGTATACTTGGTGCCGGGGGCAGGTGTCATGAGAATGGCGCAAGGACACAGCGACAGACGTCGCAGAATAATACTTGGTGCCGGGGCACATGTCATGGAAGTGGGGCATGGGCACGGCAACGAAGGTCGCAGTGAAGATGTACGGGCAACGGGATTCACGGAGATGGGGCGCGGGTGACGGGAGTAGCGGAGAGGACGCATGGGCGACGGTAGTCGCGAAGATGGTGCGCGAGTGACGAGAGTCGCGGAGTTAGAGCGCGGGCGACGAGAGTTGTGAAGTTGGAGCACTGACGAGGGCGACGAAGGTCGCTGCGGCTACGACGCGGCCATGGGCGACGGACGTTGGTCGTCAAGGTCAGTGGCCGACCCCCTTTGGGTGGCCGACCCCCTCGAGGGGAAGGCATACCAAGGTTGCTTCTCAAAGGGAAAAAGCACGTGACTTGATTATGTGACGCTTTGACCGGCCTGTGAGCGTTGAATAACTGATCGTCGACCAGGTGATGTGTCGCGTGAAATGGGTCCCCTAGCGGGCCCTGCTGGTATGAACATAGCCCCCTGCGTGTGGTGTGCGCGGAGGGGCAACCCGAGCGGACGCTGCACGCATAAACGATGTACTGAGATGTTGATGTCATTTGGCTGAAAAGTTGTTGACATTGTCTTTGAGTTACGAAGGCCGGTGACGAGGGTCGCGGAGATAGCCCCCGGGCGACGAGGGGCGTAGAGACAGCCCCCGAGTGACGAGGGGCACAGAGACAGCCCCCGGGAGGCAAGGGGCGCGAAGACAGCCCCCGGGCGACGAGGGGAGCGGAGACAGCCCCCGGGCGATGGGCAACGAGTGTTGCGAAAGGTGCGCACGGCGCTGGCGACGAGCGACGAAGGTCTCGGAGATAGCCCCCTGGAGATGGGCAACGAGTGTTGCGGAAGGTCGGCACGGCGCTGGCAACGAGGGTCGCAGAGACGGTGCCTGGGCGACGAGCGACGAAGGTCGCGGAGACAGCCCCGGGCGATGGGCAACGAGTGTTGCGGAAGGTGCGCAAGGCGCTGGCGACGAGGGTCGCGGAGACGACGCCCGGACGACGAGCGACGAAGGTTGCAGAGACAGCCCTGGGCGACTAGCATCGTGGAGACGGCGCCCGGGCGTGGGGCGACGGGGGTTGCAGAAGGTGTGGGCGGAAGGTGCGTCGTTGTGGCGGCGGAGGCGGAATGCGGTGTTGCCTTTTTGAAAATGGTGGGTGCTTTTGTGTGAACAAGAAAATGTCTTTCTTTTCCTTTTTTTTCAAACTAAAAGAGCAGTGAAATTAAAACAAAAAGGGGGGAGGGGGTGGGGGGGTCGGCGAGGTGGTTGGGTAGGTTAGGGGCTGGCGGTGGTTGTGGGGTCGGCTAGCGGGGCTCGGCCGGGGGGTCGGCCAATTGTGTGGTAGTGAGAATGGCCAAAGTTGGAGAGAAAAGGGAGAAGGATCGGGGCTGCCGCACCGTTCAGTGGGCTTATGGGGTTGGGGGAGGAAGGGAGAGAGGAGGGGCCGAGGGGGGGGGGTCGGCGGGGTAGTAGGGGGGTCGACGGGGTGGAGATGAAACAAGAAAGGGTCGGCAGCACAGCGCCTTCGGCTGCGCAACAAGGGCTTACGGGATCGGGGAAGAGGGAGAGAGAGAGGCCGAGGGGGGGTTGGGGTAGCAGGGTAGTCAGGGTAGCAGGTGGTTGGCCAGATGGGTTGCGGGGAGAAAGGCCGAAGTAGAAAAAAAAATGGCTAAGGGGACGAGGGTCGGCGGCGGCCATGGCTTGCCATGGCGCCGTGGTGCGTGCGGGGTCTGGGGGAGAGGAGAGGGAGAAAGCCGAGGGGGAGAGGAGATCGGCGGGAGGAGTGGCGACGCCGGGAAGGTCAGCCGACGGAAGGTGAAGGCCGAGTGGGTGCAACCGAAGATGGCTCGGCGGCGCAAGGAGGGTGCGGCGCTAGGAGAAGATGAATGAAATTAGGGTTGTTTCGAGGGCAAGGTTTCTAAGATACGGGTCAAAGAGGTCAAGTAAACGGGCGGGCGGGTTGACCCTCTTAAGCAGAATAAAGAGGGGAACGGGTCAGGGCAGGCGCGGGTCGGGTTCTGCCCATCTGGGCTGTTTTGATTGTTTACTTTGAAATTGAAATTGAAATTTGAATTTTTTTTTGTTGGAGCCTATAAAAGGAACATGAGAGCGGATGCAAAATTTTGAGGAAGAATAATTTTGAGGGGAAAGGGAGAGAAAGAAGGAGGTTGGGGATTGATGAAAAATTTTCTAAGTGTTGGAGAGTGCACCGGAGGGTGTGAAAATTTTTCTAAGTGTAGAATGAGGATGAGAGGGTGATGATCCGACAGCGAAAAAAAAGAAGAAATGTTTCTAAGTGTTGAAGAGTGACAAGGGCGCCGAGTGAAGTTGCGGGGGTGATGACTCAAAATGAAGAAATTTTTCTAAGTGCTGAAGAGTGAAGAGGGTGCCGAGTGAAGCCGCGGGGACGATGACCCGACCGCGAAAAATGAAAAAGTTTTTCTAAGTGTTGAAGAGTGACAGGGGCGCCGAGTGAAGTCGCGGGGGTGATGACCCGATCGCGAAAAATGAAGAAATTTTTCTAAGTGTTAAGCCTCGCTGGTGATGACTCGACCATGAAAACTGAATAAATTTTTCCAAGTGTTGAGCCTCGCTGGTGATGACCCGACTGTGAAAACTGAAGAAAATTTTTCTTCTAAGTGTTGAACCCCGAGGGTGATGACTCGACCGTGAAAAATGAAGGAATTTTTCTAAGTGTTGAAGACGGAGAGCGGAGCTCAGCGGTGGTTCGGCATCGACGACCGATTGAGTGATAGAGGCATGGGAGGGTTGGCAAGATGTGTTGTGTGCATGCCCATGAGGTCGCACGGCCTGAGGGGATGTTGGCTGACGGAGTTGAGACTTAGTAGCGTGGCTTGAGCCACCCCGTGCACCACGTATCAAGTCGCTGCAATGAGAGGCATGCAGAAGCGGTAGGGAGCTTGGCTTGCTTGGGGTAGGCAAGGGGTGGAGCCCCCCAATGAAGTGAGACATAATACCAAGGGTGGTGCCAGTAGAACAATGTTAGCTTGAAAATTCTCCAAGTTTGGAAATGACGGCCTCTTGGATGGCTGGGTAGAGGATGTGACTGGTAGTTCTGGTAGCCATACATTGCTGGGGCATGGTTACTTGGGTGTGTCAGGCAAGGAATGAACTGCACTGTTGGTAGTCCTCGTAGCCCTCCGCTACACATGCATGGTGCCTGAGTCTGGAAGATATGCAGACTGCAACACGATGCTCACCTCCCTAGCGGAGTCGCCAAAATGTTGATGCGGAAAAAGGTTCGATGCTACTTAGAGGTGCCACAAAGGATGCAGTCTGAGTCAGCTTCCAGGTAGACAAAGCATGAGACAGCAAGGACGGAGGAAGGGCTGAGAGCAAGGCTCCCCAGACAGGTCGCGAGGGCTGGCAGCGCCGCGCAGGCAGGGCGACGATGAACAGGGTCGACAGTAGACAGCCCGTGTCAAGGATGCAGCGTCGAGGGTCCGGAGACGGGAGTCCAAGTGTGTTTCTCTCACTAGAATTCCAGAGAGAATGTCTTTTTAGAAAGAGAAAGTGAAAAGTTCAAATGAGAGCCTGCCCTTGAATAAGCTCTAAAGTCCACTATTTATAGGCAAAAAAGTTCATGTGTCATAAGTTGACATGTGTCACCCCTGGGAACGACACGTCGCCAGGGGGTCCAAAGTACTGATTCTCTGTTGGGACTGCCGGTCCCTAAGTTCGTGCTGCCCTGCCCTTGCAACATCTCTCTGCCTATCTGAGGAGATTGATCACGCTGTAGTAGCATGATCAGAGTAGCCCGTTGCCCCATCCTTCAGTCCAAGCCCTTACTAAATCCCACAAGGTGCGTCAAGAGACGCGCGGAGAACCTGACAACGGTGAGGGTTGCCCCTGTAGCCAACTGCCAGGCAGACTAGGCGCGATGCCCTCCAAGAACCTGCTCTCGTCCCGGAGTGACCCGTGGGTCATTGCCCTGGTGGTGTCGATGATCAACAGCAACATGAGTAACATGAGTGACCATGGTCACCGCTTGGTGCTTAGAGTCCGTTGCGGTGAAGTCTTCTCGTCGGGGCTCCCTGCAAGTGTGATGTCGGTGGCTTTAAAGTTGTGCCAACGATGGCTCCAGGGTTGCTAGCCCATCCTGCTACGAGGGCCAGAGCCCTCGATGATCGAGCTGGCGACAGCACGAAGCCCGTGATGGCGCTCAGCCCATGCCGCAGTGTGATGCCCAGAGGCCTGTAACATAATTGTGGTGCATGGGCACGGCGACGATTGTCGCGGAGGTATACTTGGTGCCGGGGGCACGTATCATCAGCGTGGTGCCAGGGCGCGGCGACGACTGTCGCGGAGCAATACTTAGTGCCGAGGGCACGTATCATCAGCATGACGCAAGGGCGCGGCGACGACTGTCGCGGAGCAATACTTAGTGTCGGGGGCACGTATCATCAGCGTGGCGCAAGGGCGCGGCGAGGACTGTCGCGGAGCAATACTTAGTGTCGGGGGCACGTATCATCAGCGTGGCGCAAGGGCGCGGCGACGACTGTCGCGGAGCAATACTTGTGATAGTATACTGCCGTCGTGACGATTGTGCATGGTCAGTGACGAGAATTGAGTGACCATTATTGTCGAGTGCGCATTGTAGAGAACGCGATGAGTGATGTTGGGGGTTTAGGAATGACTCTTGCAAGGCCAAAGGGTGGCTGACCCCCTTGAGGAAAGGGTGGCCGACCCCTTGCGGGGAAGGGGTGGCCGACCCCCTTGAGGAAAAGGGGTGGCCGACCCCTTGAGGAAGGGGTGGCCGACCCCCTTAGGAAAGGGGTGGCCGACCCCCTTAGGGAGGGGTACCCGACCCGCTTTGAGGGGTCAACCCCTTTTTCTAATGGCTTGACCGTGTTGATGTCGCTACATTGGGGATGCCCGTGGACACTCGAAAGGATTGGCCATTGACTGGCGATGTGTCGCGCAAAGTGGGTCCCCTAGCGGGCCCTGCTGGTCTGACCAGAATAGGGTATGAACAACCTTTAAACTCATGAAAATATTCTGAAAAAATCTGAGTACTGTTTTTATGTATAAATAAGTCACAGTTAAGTTTCATGATTTTTATAGTTGATTTGTTATCATTTATGTATCACATTGGATTTAAAAAGCATTTAAATAGTTTTCATGCCTTTTAATTTATGATTTCAATTTCTATAATTTTATACATATTTTAAGGCAGTTACAAAAACTATAAGACATTTTCTCCTAGAAACAATTTGGGTAGCATTGCTTAGATTGGATCGAGGTTTGGTGGCATTGCTTAGCTTGGATCGAGGTAAGAATTTTCTCTCCGAAGCCAACTCATCATTTTGAATTCATATATTGTATTCTTAATTGTTTTGCGAATTCCGATGAACTATGATTTTATAAAAATGCTCTTCAATTGCTCGTGAAACCCTAATTTGAGCCTTAAAGCGATTGTTTGGAATTCATTGTTCATTTCATCTTTTTATTGATTCGCTGATCGTAAAGCATTTTCAATTTTATTTACTCCTTCGAAATGTTGACATGTGTGTAATATTCCGAACTTCGGGAGCCGATTAAAATAACCATTCAGGCTCCGAAAAATAAACGGTCTCTAATTTTGAGCAATACTCGAGCATTAGAAGCTTGTGGAAGCTTAAAAGAATTTTGGGGCAAAAATGTAATTTTTGAACATTTGGGGGCATTTTCGTAATTTTAAAAACTTTGGGGGGCATTTGTGCAATTTTATAAAGTAAATTAGAAACCATTTTTCTGAGCTGGCCACCTCCTACTAGCTTAATGATTAAGCTAAAAAAAAGAGAAGATAATTGAGAAAGAATGGATAAGGTTAAAGAAGAAAACAAAACAAAACAAAACAAAACAAAACAAAACAAAAAAAAGAAAGACAAAAAGGGAAACCTTTCCCTTTCGGGAAAGGAAGAAGAAACAGGAACCCAGAAACAGAGAAGAGAAAGAAGGAAATAGAGGGAAAACTAGGAACTTTGGGCAGCAAATTCGAGAAAGAGAAAGAGAGAGATTGAGGAGAAGTTCAAGGTTAATCTTCCCCTTCCTTCCTAATATGAAAATTCAATTTTTTTGAGTGTGTTTGAGCTTGGTGCAAGGTGCGGGAGTGCCATGAACATGGCTGGGCAGCCATGGTGTGGTTCGTATGCTTGAGTGTTTTCGGATGGAGAATTGAAGTGAAACCTTGTTGGAATCGTGGACATGAGACCGAAAATAACAAAGCAAAATGAAACTAATTAGGGTTTCATAATTGGTGGGAGTTCAGTGTGCGTGGGTGTGTGTTTCAGTGTGTTTAGTGTGTGTTCTTCAATTTGATTAATGGGTTTGAATTCAATTGGTGTAATTGTGTAAATTGAAAGGGTTTAGGGCATTAATGTATAGTTTTTAATAAAATTTAGTGGTTAAAGTGCATAAAAGTGAGGAATTTAGGGGTGATTGAAGGAGGAATGTGCCCAGGTGTGCTGCGGCTGAAGGTTGAAGACGAGCTGTGTGTGTTTGAAGGTGAAATAGTAGGTGCCTTGATTTGAACAGTAGACGTAATTGTCGCTAATGTTAGGAATTACTTTAGGCAGTTTTTTCCTCAAATTTTTATAAATATTTAGGTGAAAAATTAGATAAAGTACAAAACAGTGACCCCCAATATTTTCACAAGACGTAAGTTCTGGAAAATTTTGGAGTCCGCAAAGAGCGCTAAATTGGGGCACCGATTAAAGAACTTTACCGATTTATTTAGCATATCAAACCAAGTTATTTTAACCTTAACATTTTATGGAAACCCTATTTTATAGATATGATTCATTATCTAAAATTTCGTGCCATTCTGAGTCTGATAGGTATTTTTCGTGAAACAGACCTTTTAGCCCTCAGTCCGGACACTGGTTCGGGATTTTCGGACGAAAATTTTATAAAATACTTTTTAGGCCAGAAATAACATCGGGATGCTTAAAGAGCGGTGTAAGATATTTTTGAGATTTTTCTGGTGCCGAAAACCCCCAGGGGTGTTTTGGTAATTTACCACCCCGAAGGGGTATTTTGGTAATTTCACCTATAAGATGTATTTTGAAGTAAATTTACATACAGTAAGATTATTTTAGTGACTTTGCTTATGAAAAAGTCATTTTGAGAATTAAAGTGTAACGGGGGTGTTTTGGTAATTTGCCACCCCGAAGGGGTATTTTGGTAATTTGACCTAAGAAAGGTATTTTGGCATAAATTTACATATGGAAGGTTTATTTCAACGATTCTACTTACGGGAAGGCCGTTTGGATAATTTAAGTCTGTGAGGGGCATTTCGGTAATTTTACACCCTAGGGGGGTGTTTCGGTAATTTTACATACCCGGTGAGGGGAGGTTCATTTTGGGAGTATGTGTGAGTTCGTATTAATTTATAATCTTGTTCTGTAGGCTGTTTCTAATGGTTCGATTATTCCGTTTAGGTTAAAGCTAAAGACTTCCGGTTAGGATAATTTAGCTGCGGATCCAGGTAAGGGATTCTATCTGAACCCTGGGTAAGGACTTTGTCCGAACCCTTATTTCGATTGCTCGTACTCATAAGTACTCATTTGATTTACTTACGACTAATGCCGAACTCTGAATTTTGTATGGCTATCAGCATGTTATTGCCCTGAAAACCCCAATATTGAACCTGAATCGATTGTTTGGAAATCTTATGATGCTCGCATGTATTGCATGCTGAGTTATTTGATAATTGTCTGTATCCGTTCTTCCAGATTGTTGTGCTTAAAACGCGATAATTATTCGTAATCGTTTTGTTGTTTATCTGTGATTTTTTTCTGAACATTCTGATTTCCTTTGACATTCTGATTTCTTCTGAAAATCCGATTTCTTCTGAAAATTTCGAATGCTGACTTGTGTCAGTATGATTATTGTTATTGGCATCTGAATTGATCTCCGTGATTGAGCTTATGTTAATGCTCATTGATATTGTTAATTTTTCTGTGTTGACCTGGGTTATTTGTTCTGTTATGAGGCGGGCGTTATAAGGCTGGTCTGAATCCTGCATGGAATGCAGGCTAGTACCTAAATGGACTAGTAATTATTCTGGTACATCATGCATGTGTACATTCTGTTAGCGTGCCGGAATGGCATTGCAATCGCCCAGGGTCAACGTTGATTTTTGATTTTTCTCTGTTCTGTATATTGCCGTGACTATTACGAAAATGTCTGAAAAGTATTATCTGAAATGATCTGTACTTCTGTTGAAATTCTTTGGGAAAACCTTCAATGTATTTTGGAAAGAACTGTCTCAGATGATCTGTATACGTTTGAAAGATCTTGAGAAAACTCTGTTGTGTTTTGAAGATGATCTTTTATTAATCGTTCTGGAACCCATCATGGGTATTATTGTTTATTTTGGTATCAGTTTGTGTGAATTTTGATCATTTTGAGAATCATTGAGTTTTCTGACCGTTTGAAGTATTCTGGAAATTTTTGTCAGTTGGATTCTTGTAATCGTTTTCTAATCTTGCTGGTAGTCCTTGTGCGACCTTACTGAGCTCTCAAAAGCTCACACTCCGTTTGGCTCCCTTCTGCAGGTGATGATAAGCTGTAGCAGGTTCGGGAATGGTTTAGAGTATGAGTGAGATTTTGATGAGCCCATCACCACGGTATAGTAAGACCCCTGCGTGGGTCTGTACTGTTGATTCATCCTTTAGGGATTCAAGTTTGAAAAGAACATAGGTTTTAATGGTTTGAGTTCAAGCAGGTTTTGTTGTAATCTTGTATTTTGGAGAATTCGAGTCGATATCGGATTAGATGCTTTGAAGTATGTGGTTGTGTACAGGATTTGACAGGTTTGATGTGATCCGGTAGGTTAACGACCCGGGAGTTCGGGGCGGCGGAGCTCCGGATTTCGGGGATGTTACAATGTGTTAGTAAATTAGGAGTTATAAGAATGGTGCGTATTTTTGGCGTTATAAGAATGGTCTGTTGGTTGGGTTAAACTAGTACCTAAATGGACTAGTCAGTGTTCATATGCATATGTAAAGCATATTGAGCACTGCTATGATGGCTTTGCTATAGTGTACTGCTCAATTCTGTGTTATTATACATACAATGTTTTGAATAATTGTCAATTGCGGGATTGAGTTGATACTCGTCCCTATGTTTATATCAAAATGCATTGGTTTTATTTGAAAAATCATTTTGAAAATTTCATTTGACTGTAAATGTAAAATCATTTGTATCGTTTTGTTGTTTCTAAATCTTTGATCGACCTTACTGGGCTCTCAAAAGCTTTCTTCTTTGATTTCCTTTTCGCACGTGGTAACCAACAATAGGATATTTGGAGTGATTAGAACCAGAATAAGAAGTCAATTTGAAATTCTATTATTTCTTTTAGTTAAGACCCTATGAGAAAAAGTAATGTTTAACCTACTTTTACGAGTATATAATTTAGTGTTTTATTTAGGAACAATGTAATTGAGTGTTGAGTTACTATAGAAGGTCTGATATACATTGGGGCTTCCTTATCAAATTGAGGTAATTAATGATTAAGTGATTCATCGATCGATTGTTTAACACTCCAAAAAAATTTGGAGTGCTACAATTAGAATCAGAGCTTAGGTTTATGATTCTCTAGACTTTAGAAGCTTGTGAGGATTGTAAAAAGCTAGTGAGGGAAAGTCTAGGTTTCGATAATAGAGTTAGGGAAAGCTATAATAATTTTGTGAGCCATACTAGTGGCTAGATATATGAGATTGTTTCGATGAAGAGGCATTTGATAATATATATGAATGGAAATTTTAGATTTGCATCATCATTCTGAAAGGTGTTTGCACGACTCTAATAGTAGTTTACTTTTATATAGTGTGGCACACACACGTAGAGATAGCACAAAGGGCCGAGCAGGCCGTATCGGAGGCCGACCTGAAGGTCGTACTAAAGAGCATACGGGAAGTCGTATAGGAGGTCACGAGGTCCCAATTGGAGAGATGCCCTATGTAAAGCAACAAGGGGCAAAACCCAAAACCTCTGGCTATAATTCATGGCTCATGGTCCAGCATTTGGTTAATCAACAGCAAGGTATACGAAACCCTATTCAGCCGCTGCCATAACCTCATGAGGGAAGTACCCTAATTGAGTGAGTTTAATAAGTAGAATGCGACGAATTTCAGTGGGTTAGTGAACCCGACAGAGGCGGAGGCTTGGATTGCGGAGATGGAGAAGGTATTTTGAGCCATAAAATGCAACAAAAAACATATTTATGGTGTATAAGCTAAGGGGTGCGGCCAATTAGTGGTGGAAGATGGTGGAGAATGGTATGACTCCTCAATAGAAGACTGAGATGACATGGGAACGGTTCAAGAAACTGTTTGATAATAGGTACTTTTCTGTGAGCTACAGTGAGCAAATGCTGAGAGAATTCGTTAATGTGACCCAAGCAGATAGGGAGATGGTGGATGAGTTTGAGGTGCAGTTCTCGTGTCTGGCGAGGTTTACAACTAGGATGTTATCTACTGAGGCTGACAGATGTTGGAAGTTTGAGTGGGGACTTAAGCCAGCACTGAGAGATGAGGTGATTTTTGCTCATTTATCGAGCTATGTAGAATGCGTTGATCTGGCACGTGAATTGGAACAGTCCAAGCTGGCCAATAAAAAGGGAATTAAACAACGACAAGGTGGTAAGAACAGGGATAGAGAAGAGGGTAAAGCTTCCGAGGCTGGCAAGTGTCAACAGTTCTCTTCTTCAGCACAACAGGGTGCTCATGGCCAGAGGATTGGGCAAGTTCAAGGAATTAGGTCAGGGCAGAGTGTCATTCAGAGGAGCACACAGCACAGGAGTTAGATCAGTTCAGAGTGCTAGGTAAGATTTTTTAGCAGTTCTGTGTATTACGTGTGGAAGGAACCATAGGGATAAAGCATGCTACAGACTTACTAGAGGATGTTTCTAATGTGGCAGTGTGGAAAATCAAGTTCAAAATTGTCCTTTAGTATGGGAGAACCAATCAGCCCTCAGCCACGTACCTACGGTCAGTTTAGCTATGAGTAGTGCACCTCGCCTGGGAGAAGGTCAGAGTCAGTAGGCCCAGACTCAGAAGGGGCAGAGGCCTAGAACATCGGCAAAATTTTTGCTATGTCGGCTCAAGATGCTGCAACGTCCAATGATGTGGTGCCGGTACACTCCCGAATAATTTATTTTTGCATTCTTATCCTATTTGATTTTGAGGTATCATATCCTAAGTTATAATCTGAATCATATATTATGGCGGAAAATTTGAAGTTGTGAGATTGTTGAGCTGTTATAGATGATTTTGACTTATATTTTTGAGGTTATGTGAAAGATTCGGTGACACCTTCATTTGCAAGTTATGTAGTAAAGGCGTAGTGTTTCGATATTATAAATAAATAAAATTTTGAGGACGAAATTTATATTTAAGGGGGTGGGGGTGAATGTAACACCCCTAACCCTAATATATTTTTAACGAGTTAATTAAATTTTTAGCTACAAAATTTTAGTTAGCATCGATATTTTTTTTGTTATAACTTTAGTGATGATTAGTGAAGCGGGGTTATGTAACGGCCTGTTAAATTTTCTAATACATTAATTTATTGTAAATAAATATTTGGACCTTTTTCGCGATAATAAAAAGATTCGGGTGACATTTAAAATAACTAACGAAAGTATATTGAGTTTTTGGTTATTTTTCCTGTTAGGGTTATATATATATATATATATATATATATATATATATATGGGTTACGGTTATACGTAGATACATTGTCTATGGGTATGTACTAACATGGTTAAAAAATTCGAGTGGGAAGGGCGGTAGCCATTGCTGTTATGTGAAAAGGGGACTGCAAGTGCAGCCATTGACTGCCATGATGGCAATTGGGTACAGGGTGTGGGAGGTTTGTGTGCCCTAGTGTGTTTGTAATTGTTATGAGAGAGGACAAGGGAGGCTGACAAGGCTATGCGTATGAGGTTTGAGTGGAAGGTGAAATGAGTGATGGTGTGCGCGTTGTGTGTGTAGAGGGGACGGACCTGCTGCTGTAACGGCATGTAGCGCCTGTGTGTGTGTGTGTGTGTGTGTGTGTGTGTGTGTGTTTGTGTGTGTGTGTGTAAGTGTGGGTAAGAGATGGGAAAGACATCACTCTCGCAGGGCAATATTTTGTGTGTTTGGTGGTGAGTTTTGTGTGTGTTACGTGGGTTTATATGTGTGAATATATTATGAGCTTGGGTGTGTAGAGAATGTATGCTTGCATGTGTGTGGGTATGGTGTGATTTATTGTGTGCAATAGTGTGTGTTTGTGAGTATATGTTGTGTGCGTGAAGCTGCCAGGAAGGCAGTGTGTATAAGTGTGTGTGTGTGTGTACGTGTGTGTGTGCGCGCGCGCACGGAAAAACAGTGGGTAAAGTCTTGTGTATTTACGTGTGATTGTGGGTGAAATGCACCGGTCATAAAGAGAGAGATGAGAGAGAGAGAGAGAGAGAGAGAGAGAGAGAGAGAGAGAGAGAAAGAGAGGAGGGGTTGTTGTGTGTAGTGTGTGATGTGGCTGTGTTTGTGTGTTTGTAATGAAGGAGCAAGGGTGCTACACGGCTGCCATATCGGGTGTAGTGTAGTGTGTGTGTGTGTGTGTGTAATGGGTTTTGATGTGCGTGGAAATATGTTTGTAAATAATGGATATTGAGTGTGTAGTGAGAAGGGGAAGGGAAAGGGTGCCAAGCATGTTTCCTGTGTGTGTGCTTAGTGTGCAGATGAAGTGTGTGCACTGGTGTGGGTGTGTGTTTACACGGTTGTGTATATGTTTGAGTGTAAAGAAGTGTGTTGTTGGGTGCAGTGTAATGTAATGTGTGCATGTGTGTGAGAAGCTGTCAAGAAGCAGCTGTGAGATGATGTTGTGTCACGAATGTGTGATGGGGGAGGGCAGCCTCAGACGGTGACTGGGTGTGGGGAAAAAAAAGAAGGAAAGTGCAGATCAGGTAACGGGTTGACGTTAAGTTCACTACGTGCATACGCTAGTGCACGGTTAACGTCAGCACGCAAAATTTTAAAGTATAATACCTTATTCTATATTAGAATTTCTAGTTAATGTTTATAATTTTCTGATATCATATGTATTTTTAATATTTTCTGCAAATTCAGATTTATAAAATCCTTTTGAATCTTTAAAACTCATGAAAATGTTCTAGAAAAATTTGAGTAATGTTTTTTGTGGTATAAATAACTCCTAGACTAAATTTGGGGATTTTTAGAGTTGATTTATTATCATTTTTTGGATCGCATTGAATTTAGCAAAATGAAAAATAAAGAAATAGTTTTAATACTTTTAAATTCTGATTTTTTTATTTCTAAAATTTTTATACATTTAGTAAGGCTTTTACAAAATTATGAGTCTTTATTGGGTTTTAGTGCACTTAAAGAAATTATTTTTAATTTGAAAATAATCAAAGTTATTTAAAAATTGTATTTTTATTTTATATGCAGTATTAAGCCATAAATAATACTTAATGAAAATTAAGAATATTTCTAGGGTGTTTCTGAGCCTTGAGGAGTGTGACGAGTTTGGGATAGGTTGGCCGTATGTGAAACCCGCTTCGAATTTCGTCGTTCCGGATAGAGAAATGAGTACGCGGTGGATAGTTATATTAGGTTTATAATATATTAGTGTGAATAGTGTTCTGATAAATGATTTGTCAACCAAGGTTTATTCCGAGTATTTGAGCGAGGGCGTTTTAGCTTCAGCTCACTTGGATTGAGGTAAGGGATTTTCTATCCAAAACCCAATTCATCAAATTGTCTTGTATATGTTTTTCTGAATTGTTATCAAATTTTCTTTGGCATCTGTTATAATTGTTATGAGTACGCATCGTTTTTTGCCTTTTTAATACCATGTTTTGAGCTTTACACGGTTATTGGACATTCCATTCGATGCTCAGTATTTCTTACTCGTTGAGTATCAATTTATTCATTATGTTATCAATTATTGCATTCTGTACATTGACATGAGATTTTGCATTGGTGTTTTTGGCGGGAGTTGGTGTATATTGGAGGATATTGGTGTGGGCTAGTACCTTGATGGACTAGCTGGTGTGTTGGTGTGGGCTAGTACCTTAACAGACTAGCCGGTGTAAAGTGTTAATGAGCATCGCCTTTGTGGCTTTGTTAAGTGATTGCCCTGCACTACTTGTGTGGCTTTGCAATTGTTCATGTTCAATAGTATTTGTGATTGTTTGCATCTTATCAAATAAATGTTCTTATTTGTATCTGGTTTATGGCATTGAGCTGAATCTCCTCCATATTGCAATCATATTAAATCTGTAAATTTTTCGTATCCCTTTACTAAATTTTTGAGCGACCTTACTTGTAACATCCCGGAATTTTCCGAAACGTTATACACTCGCTCGATCAATTCACTAAGATAATACTATCTCAAACTCAACCAAATAATACCATCAATCTGTCAGAGCAACTATTCGTCAATCAAACTATACTCTCAATCAACTATCCTAATTAAAATACCAAGTCTAAGTCTAAGAAAATTTAAACAATAATATTTACCCACGCAGGGGTTCTAACTATCAATACTAGACTTAAATTTAAATTCCTTAGCTAGCTCGGCTCTAATCCATGCTGAGGTAACTTACGGCTAATGCTGGCTATCACCTGCAGAAAGGAAGTCAAAGGAGAGTGAGCTTTCGAGAGCTCGGTAAGGTCGATCAAAGATTTAAAATAACAAAACGATTCGGACGAGTTTTCATATAAATTCAAACAAAACTTTTTCAGAGTATTTTCATTGAAATACCGCATTTAGACAAAGATGAACAAAACGAACGATTTTACATTGAAGTCCAATAACATCTTTTTGAGAGGTTTGCTTTCGATGAAATCACTACAATACGATATAAACATAGGGATGAGTATTTAACTCACTCCCTTAAATAATAGTCATTTGGAACACTTTGGGCATAATAAAGCATGAATGGATAATATTCAAAACAGTTCAAGTGTAATAAAACATAAAGAGGAAATATTGAACATGAGCAGTACAGAAGCAAAGCCACCCCGGCAGTGCTCGATCGCTTTACATATGCATATGTACACTGACTAGTCCATCTAGGTACTAGTTAAACCCATCCAACAGACCATCCTTATAACGCCAACAATACAGACCATCCTTATGGCTCCCAAGTTACTGACTCCTATCAACATTGAGAAGTAATAAATAGAATTGAAAATTGCTTTATGATGAGCAATCAATAAACATATCAAATGAACAATGAATTCCAAGATAAGATAAAACAGAATTCCAAACGAGTGCTATAAGGCTCAATTCAGGGTTTCATAGGCAATTAAAAAACATACGCTTTTTATTTCAAACATAGAAATCAACAATCAATGTATTTTGTAAAACTGTTATTACAAACATTTGAAACAGAATAACGAAATGGGGTTCGGAGAGAAATCCTTACCTCGATCCAAGCTAAGCAGTGCTACCAAAACTCGATGTCGATTAATGATCTCTGAATAAACCTAGATTTGGCAATCCATTGGTTAGAACACAATCTATGCTACATGACTATAAACCTGATATCATAATACCCCCACGTGCTCACTTCTAATCCCGAAATCGATCAACTCAAAACGCGTCTCGCACGCGGCCAACCAAATCGAGAATCCTGTACGATACTTAACGCGTGTTGATATTCCAAAATTCAAAATAAATTACAACAAAACACTTTTATAGCTTAAAACATTATAAAAATTCAAAATATGAATTTTCTGAAATATTTAATACTTTCAAATTAAAATAATTTCCTTAAATACAATAAAACCCATAAATTGTAAAAATTACTTCCAATTGAAAAATAAGTCCCATAATTTTTATACGAACTTTAAAATATATATAAAAATTATAGAAATTGAAATCAGAATTTAAAAGACACTAAAACTATTTCTTTATTTTTCATTTTGCTAAATTCAATGCGATACTGAAAATGATAACAAATCGACTCCAAAAATCATTACATTTATACTGAGTCTTTATTATACTATATAATCACTACTATAATTTTCCCCATAGCATTTTCAGGGTTTAAAGGCTCTAAAACAATTTTCCAAATCTAAAATTATAGAAAATACTAAAAATACATACAATTTCAGAAAATTATAAACTTTTGCCAGAAATTCTAATATAGTCTAACGTGTCATACTGTAATGTGTCACGTGCTAACAATAACTGTGCGCTAGTTTACGCATGTGTCGCACTTAACGCTAACAAAATTTACACGCTCGGTACTCTTCTTCTTCTTCTCTTTACTTTCTCTCCAAACCAAAACACGCTCACCAGCTCGTGGCTACTGTTCACGCAGCTTCCCTTGCTCCCCATTTTCATCTCATAACCATCACCCGCTCACACATGAAACACCACTCAAAACACATACTATATACACACATATATACATTATGCACTCATGTAACACACACAACCCATTACCTCCACAACACATCCACAAATATATAAATACATACATCCACCATGCCCATTTTCGTCACACAGGCCTGCTATAATTCCCCCATACCCAACATCCCTCACACAGTTCAAAACATTACCTCACATGCCTACTGCATCTCTCTTTGCTTTCTTCATTTTGCACTGACTTCTTCATCTAAAACCCACATACACACCCAGCACTACAGCCCACCACAAACCTGTAACACAGCTGCCCCCTTGCACCCATTTCAGTTTCACTCCTTCTCTAACCCACACAAACACACATTACTACACCTACTAGCATGCACCATTCCCACACATCTTCATGGGGCTGTTTGGCAGCCCATTTTCCATCTTACGTGGACCACAACTTAAACAAAAACACTCCATTTTCTATACACACAAACCTATCACTCACAGCCACTTCACCCTTCACATAGTCCCCTTCACACACACACACACACATACACACACACACACACACACACACATATATATATATATATATATATATATATATATATATATATATATATATAAACACACACCCACAAACATGTATGCACACTCATGCACAAGGCAGTGGCCAGATTACAAAGTGTATGCGTCCATCTCTCTCAAACAGTTTCTCATTGTTCTCACTCTCAGCACACAGAGTCACACAAACCCACACATACATCCATCGCAGCACACCTCTCTCTCTCTCTACAGCAATATCCCTTCACGGTTGTCTCTCTTTCTCACCACAGCAGTCCTATTACACTAATTTACACAGGTTACCCGATCGCGCATGCACCTACATAACACCTACATGGACTGCCCCCATGGCAGTCCACCTGTGTACACCCACAATCATTCAGCCACTCATGTTAGACCCTTATACGCACACCTAAATATACAGCACTCACATCTCTACGTGCGCACACTAAAATGCTGAAAAAAAGAAGAAGAAGAGGTCGAGGCTTACCGGAAAATGTTTCTCGATCGCCGGAGGAATATCTTGCCGTCCTCTTTAACTCTTTCTCTCTCTCTCTCTCTCTCTATCGTGAAACCAGATGAAGGGAAGAGAGTTGACGGCTGCCTTCTCATAACCAAGGATAAATATAAAACCCTAGAGGGAAAAATGACCAAAACCCCATATATATTCGTTAGTTATTTTAAGCGTTACCCGAATCTTTTTATGATCGTAAAAAGGTCCAAGTAATTATTTATGAAAAATCAGTATACTTGAATAATTTATTTGGGTTGTTACCTAACCCCGATTCACTAATAGCCGCTAAAAATCGCTAAACGGAAATATCAATGCTAACGAAAAAAAATTTTGTCGCTGAATAAAATTTTTTGACACTAAGTAAAAAATATTTTCGCTGCTAAAAATTTTAAATAAATCGAAAAAATATCGGCGTGTTACATTACTGAACTCTTAAAAGTTCACTCCCGTTTGAATTCTTTTCCGCAAGTGATAACCAATAAACAATAGATCGCATTGAATGTGGATTAGATCTGAGCCGAGCGGGGTAAAGAGAAGCTTAAGTCTCAGCCTTAGTCATTAGAACCTCTGCACGGGTTATTATTGTTATTTAGAATTGTTAACTTAGATTTGATGCTTCAACTACGATAGTACGCTAAGAATATAATTATACTCAATGGTTTAGTTGCTCTGACTGATTGATAGTTCTAAATTGGTTGAGTTTGAGGTCATTATTGTCTTAGTGAAATTAATCGATCGATTGTTTAACGTTCCAAAAAATTCCGGAATGTTACACACAACATTCACACAAAAACACACACTACACTCTCACTGCACTCACCACGTTCTATCTCACACCGACTCCTCATGGTAGTAGGTCTCTCTCTTTCTTCTTCTTTTCATTACACTCACATACATGCACACAATAATCTTGCACGCACACTCGCCAATATATACATAATAGCCAACCATTTTCATATCTCACACCTACTGCCTCACAGTAGTGGGTCTTCCATCTATCCCTTTTCTTCATTCATTCCTTCATCAACCAAGCGGAATGCTATATTTCCAGGATTGGATTTTATATTTAAAATTTCTTAATTTAATTCGAATGAGTATGGCAGCTGTTCAATCCACTTTTATTCTCTCTTTCCTCCCTTATTCCAAAAAGGGAAAAAAGGTACCAGAATGAATATGACCTCCCCTAGACATACGTAACACTTTAGCTAGTACATGAAAGTGTACACCGTGATTCTTCTGTCTATCAATAACTGCATGCATTGCACGGTGGCTGTGAACAAGTAGGCCATTATCTCGGCAAAAATGAGCCAAGCTAGTATTTGCAGTGAATCCCCCCGTTAAGTACTCATGGGGGTTTTACCTGGAATGAAATAACAAGAATGGATTCATGAAGGTTTAATTACTGAATCGCTTCCCAATGGTATGTTTCGTGTTCGTTTAGATAATGAAGATATGATTCTAGGTTATGTTTCGGGACCGATGCCTGTCATGTTCCTTGGATTATTTACAAGTGGTATTCAAGCTCTTATTTTTGCAACTTTAGCCGCTGCTTATATAGGTGAATCCATGGAGGGGCATCATTGACTAGTTTTGGAAATAGTATTTTTTTAGCTTAGCTTAGCCCAAGGCAATGTATGTGTGTGGCTCAAATAATTAGCAATAATGAGCCAAGCTAGTATATGTAGTGAATCCCCCCATTAAATAGTAATGCATTACAATAGCAACTCCCAATTCTCTGGCAAATACCGTCGTTTTTATCATTTCTTTGCTTGTACCTGCAATAGCATTCAAGTATTGCCCTTTGATTTCACCTGTTTCAGCCTGTGCTTTATAAATTGCTTCCGCACAAAATAAGAAACGATCTCTCCAACGCAGAAATGGTTAGGAGTTCATGTTCTCATCATCGTTGGTAAAATCAAGTCCATTGCGAAGACATTCATAAACTGCACTATTGTATTTTAGCAAATAACCCCAATTTAGGTTTAATAGTGCATCCCAATAAGGGACGACCATACTTGTTCGATTTATCTCTCTCAACTTGGGTGCCGTGAGGCGGGACTTTTAAAAATATTTTGGAAAAGGAAGGGATATTGGGCAGCATTAAAAGCTTTGTCATTAGGGAAATCTCTTTCTACCGGGAACTCAAAAAGTTTTTCGTATGACAAACAAATAAGTCATAAGACGTTGGAATAATCGGAATCAATTTAACTTAACTCAAATTCATTTATAATATAAAATTAACAACTTCCACTACCTATTTTGGCGAGCTGATCAATAGGAAATAGAACTTGCTTTGCTCTTATGATATGTAAAAGAAGAATTGATTTGTAAACAAAAGATTCTGATGTTTACTGAATTCTAAAAATAAAAATAAAGACAAGATACAAGAGTTACCTTTCTCTTTCTATCCAATTTCAGGCATTAAGATACGTTTCAAACGTGGATGATTATCATAAGAGATTCCCACCATAGCATTAGAGATGTCAAACGGGCCGGGCTTGGGCCGCCCGGCCCGGGCCCATCGGGCTTGAAGCGAAACCGAGCCGGGGCCGGGCCAGGGCCGCAGCCATCCGGGCCGGGCCGACTGAGGAGAAATGCTAGGCCCGGTCCAGGCCCTGGCCCTAGGCCCAATTTCTAGGGCCCGGCTTGGGCCGGCCCGGGCCCTTTTTTTTAATTTTTTTTTTAAATTTTCTTGTTATTCAATTTTAAATTTCATCTTTAGGCATGTCCAATTTTCAAATTTTGACAAATCTAATTTTTATCATTTTATTTCATTATATGTAATATTCATATATATGTATGTATGTATAGATATATTTATTTGTCTCTCATTTTATTTTTTGCTATATGTTAAATCTTTTCTTACTCTTCTTGGTGATCTTTATTAATAAAATCTGAACACATAACTAGTCGTTATATTGTTGTTTGGGGGGTAAAATTGGAATTTTGGGGGAATATATCCGTTGGAGGAAAAGGGGGAGAGAAAGGGGGGAAAAACAAAAAAATTCAAACAGGTGGGGCCGGAACCGGGCCCAGAACCGGGCCAGGGCCGGGCCGGAACCGGGCCGGACGGGCCGGGCTTTTCCCCAGAATTTTTCGGCCTGGTCCAAGCCCAGGCCCTAAGCCCAATTCCTCCGGGCCAGCCCTGTTCATGAACGGGCCGGGCCAGGCCAGGCCGGCCCGGGCTTTTTTCGGGCTGGGCCGGGCCGGGCCGTGGGCCGCCCGGCCCGTTTGACATCTCTACATATCATTCATTTAATTATTGATGAATCGCTATTGATGTTTTATTACATTGCCTTTTGTTTTATGAGATGACTCATAGACCTTACATATTTGAATTATATATCATTGGTATTCTTTTTCTTTCTTTCTCTCACCACTGTGAGCCCATATTGGGTTATTTACATAGAGAAATGGAAAAAAATTGCGAAAGACGGCCCAACCAATTGGGAGAGAATCAATAGATTCCTTTTCAGGAGCGATTCATCCTTCCCGAACGTAGCATACAACTCTCCGTTGTACTGCACTCTCCAAGTGTGCTTGTTCCCTTTCTTCCTTACCACGACAAGTCTTTATGAAAAACTCCGATCTGAATCTCCTGCGGGAATGATTTGGACAGGCGGGCCTTCCAATTGTATCTCTATCGAATTTTAATATCAGAATAGCGGATATAGTCATGATTCAATGGAAAAGATCTCTTTCCTAAAATTCTTGTTCGGTCTACGTAGATCATATATTCCCTCAAGGAATATTCGTTTGATATTGGTTAGCCAATACCAATGTTCAAGATTCGGAGTTATCATTTGAAGAAAAATTCTTGTGGTATATGTTTACGACGGGTGGTTGAATAAATGGGATGTTCTAGAGAATTATCTCCCTTTCAGTTGATTTTATTCAACGATTGACCAAAAGAAATTTTGAATAAATAATAAGTTGCATGAACTTAGATCAATCAAATAATGATATTTCTATGCAAAGATTCAGCCCTCGTATAGAAGATGTAAAATAGATATTGGGCATTCTAGAAAAGCATTTTCCAATTGATTTACCGAAAAAGAAGTAGGGCGGTTCGAATAGCATCTACTTATATCACCGAAAATATTGTTAAAATACTTTTACGAGAAGGCTTTATCGATATAGTGAGAAAACATCAGGAAAACGATAAATATTTTTTTTATTACAACTTCGAATTGTCAATTATGTCCTTTATGGAAATGGCAAACCAACTCGGAGAATTTCAGACGCAAGTATTCCATTAGTTCGGACTTGTTTAAAATTGAATTGGGAACACGAGAAAAAAAGTTCTTCTATTGAAGAGGTCGCGCTTCCTTTGTTGAAATAAGGACAAATCGTTTGATTCGAGATTTGCTAAATTTGGGTCAATCCAAAACGATAAAGGACAAAACAAGATAACGATTCGCCATAGCAATAAAAACCAATACAATATTCTGGATAAAATATGAAAACAATTGACATAGTTATTAAATATCTTTAGTTATCTATACAAACAAGATATATAAATTACTAATAGATTTGATATAGATTAGGTGAAATGCATATTTAGTCTATTACTCATTAAATACATATATCTTAATCAAAATTATCTCTTAATCAAAATTAAGTTAAAAAGAATAAAAACATGTTGATTATATCACAATTTGGAGACACCAATAATTTAAATTCATCATGGCAGCAATAAGTTCTACCTTCTATTGGATTTCAACCAATGACTCCTGCCTTATAAAAGCAATACTTTAACCACTGAGTTAAGTAGGTCACTTATCATCATAAAGAAAATGAAATAGGACCTCCCATCGATGGATTATAAATATCATATTACTTATAAGCAATAACAATCTAAGCAATCCCACTCAAAAAGATGAAAGAGCTGTGATGTTGGATCATGGAATACCCATCTTGACAAGAAATTATCTACATGATAAAATATGTCTCACAAGCACTAAGGGCTATAGCTCAGTTGGTAGAGAACCTCGTTTACATGCGTGCCAAAGTTTTTCAACGGGATCCATCATGCAATCAAAAGAATTGATCTTATTGAGAAATCGATGTCTTACTCCCTAACTTTGAGGAAACAAGAGAACAATAGCCTGACAAAAGATTCTGTCCGACTCGGGTGCCTTTTTATGTTAGGTGCCAAACAGATCCCATCATTGATTTCAGATATTGATAGCACACATACCTCACGCACATGCCCATAGATACACCTCACACCCACTGCTTCACGGTAGTGGGTTTCCTTCTCTCCCTCTATTTCTTTCCAACACTCTTATGCAATTTATCCACTCACACAAACCCATTGACACTCTTTTCAAATCATTCCCTCTCCCCCATGGCTATCCCATTAATCTACACTTCCTTACCCATATGTATATAAAAAAACTCTCTCAACTCTCACAAAATCGCAACACACATACATAATCCCACATGAGGCAGTGGGTTTTCCCTGTTCTTGTTTGCCCCATGAACAAACACTCACAAATCCATGCATACAACATACAATAGACACGAGACCGCACCTCTTTTCTCACACCCGCACACCACTGGTATCACCCACAAACCCATTTACATTTAGCCATAAACCCAGGATATATACATAGATAAGAAACATAAATTTTCAAAGAGCCTTACTGGAAAGCTTCACCAAAAAATCTTTCTTCGATCTCTTCCATATCTCTCTCTCTCTCTTGGTCACATATGAGATGAAAAATGGAGTATGACGGCTGCCCATATATAATAGTGTGTATATATATATATATATATATATATATATATATATATATATATTAATCCTAGATTGGAAAATTTACAAAACCCCCTACACTTTCATTTGTCGCTAAATTTTCTTACTCGAACTTTTATTATGGCGAAATGGTGCAAAAATAAATATTTACGATAACTTATGCACTAGGAAAATTATTAATGGGTTTTTACGCTATCTTGTTTGCTAAATCGTCTCTAATAAGAACACCGATACTAAGGAAAAATTTAATTATTGCTAAAAGTATTTCAATGCTAAGAATGAAATAAAATATCGTCGCTAATAATGTTAATTTAATTTTTTAAAAGTGTTTTAGGGTTTCGGGGTATTACATTTTCGGTTATCATTGAAAAGAGTAAACTTTTTTTTTTTTGGTTAAGAGAGAGAGGGGGAGAAAGAAACAGAAATAGGGAGAATGTGAGGAAGTTTGAACCTGGGTTCAAGGGAATGAATAATTCGAATCAAATTTCTGGCAGCAAGAATGGATCATTCCAATTAGTTTTGGCCTCCTTCTATCTTATTGTTTGGTGTTTTGGTAAGTCATATAACTGTGTTTGCCACGAGGCAGTAGATGTAATGTGTATTGTGGTTGGGTTTTGCGTGACTGAGGGGCTGCAAATCTCAGCCATGAAAGGAAGGGTTGCAGCCATAAACCTGTGTGTGAGCATATGTGTCTACCTTATGTGTGGGTAATTGTGAGGGGGTTAAGGGCAGCCCTGGTGGCTACCATATTTATTTGGGTGAGGGGCTGAAACAAACCAGCCATGGTCCAATGGTGTGCAGAGGTGTACAGGTTGACCCATGTGGGTGTAACCATGTGCAAGAAAAGGAGTGAGCAAGTATGTGTTGTGGTGCTTGCGAGACGAAGAAAAGGCTGTTGTTAAATGGGTTTGTGTGAACCTTTGTGTACAGAACAAAGAGAAAATAGTGCGTGCAAGTTGATGAGTTGTGAGTGAAATGTGAGTGTACGCGTGCGCGCATGTGAGTGAGTAGTAGTAGAAGAAGAAGAAGAAGAAGAAGACCTATTGCCGTGAGGCAATGGATGTGGGATATATATGTCTGCGTAAGTGGTTTGAGTGTGTGTTGTGTCTATGAATGTGTAGATTTAATGTGTTAACGGAGTGAATTGTAGCGTGCTAGGGGTGTTAAAATGAAGCTGCGTGAATAGTAGCTGTGTGTTATGGGTTTGGATAGAAGAGAAGAAGGTTATTAAATAGTGCTGATTTTATGCAGTAGAGTGGTACACTGTGATTGCACAGTTGTACCACGTATCTATTGGGTATTGTACAGTTATCAAAAAATTCTAAAACTTTAGAGGAAGGTTCTTAGAGAAATATTAGAATTATTATTAAATTTTCATATCTTTCTGATACCGTTTGATATTTTTAATATTTTTGTAATTTTAATTTTTCTAAAATAGTTTTGGAGTCTTTAAAATTCTTATTAAAATTTTAAAAATTAAAATAATATTTTTATGGTATAAAGAAGACTCGATTTTAGTTTCATAATTTTTTAGTTGTTTTGGTACTAAACTGGTATTGCATTTACGTTAGTCAATCAGATGATTTCAAAATGGTTTTGATATTTTTTTAATTTTTGATGTTAATTTCTATATTATCCTTATATATTGTAAATCTTTTGTAAAATTTATGGAACTTTGATCTGGGCTATAAATATCTATTTTTCAGTTTTTCTAGTATTTAAGGAAAATATTTTAATTCAAAAATACTTAAAAATTTTAAAAATTTATATTTGACTTATTAGGCTTTTTAATCTATAAATATATATTATAAGAATTTATTATGAATTTTTGGGTATCACGATGCTTTATAGAGTGTGCCGGGATTTAGGTTAAGTATGACTGTACATGGGACTCATTTCGATTTGGGTTGAGTTGAGAGTGTCTGAGTGAGTATCGTTTAAGCAATTACTATTGGACTCATAGTGTTAAGATATTAGATTTATTCTGATCATGAAATTTGCTCAATTTAAGTTGATTCAGAAGTATCCAGATTGAAGTTGCTTAGCTTAACATAGCTTCGGATCAAGGTTGCTTAGCTTAACATAGCTTCGGATAGAGGTAGGGAATTTTATTCGAACCTTATTTTATCGCTTTAATTTTAAATTTTTTTATTATAATAGTTTCATAAACTTTATTGAATGTCAATTTCATGATTAATATAAAAATATTTTAGAACTGCCTATGAACCCTAACTTGAACCTTAAAGCGATCACTCGAAATTCTTATTTCATTCTCATCTGTTTATTGATTCGATCATCGTAAAACATTTTGAATTGTACTTATTTCTTCTTAATATTGACGTGCGTTAGTAAATTTGGGGAGCTATAAGGATAGTGTGTATTATTCACGTTATAAGGATACTAGTACCTAAATGGACTAGTTAGTGTACATATGCATATGTAAAGTGTATCGAGCACTGTCGGGTGACTTTGCTATATGTGTACTGCTCATGTTCAATGTTATCTGTTTTTGATTTATCGTACCTGAAACATTTTGAAATGACTATCGACTGAGGGATTGAGTTGATACTCATACATATGTCTATATCGAATTGCAATGGTTTCATTTTTAAAAAACAAAATCCTTTGAAAAGTTGTTATTTGACTTAAATCTAAAATCATCGGAATCATTTTGTGTGTTTTAAATCCTTGATCGACCTTACTGGGCTCTCAAAAGCTCACACTCGTTTGACTTCCTTTCCGTAGGTGATAACCAACATTAGGCTGTCTTAGTATGGACTTGAACCAAGTGACAGAAATTGATTTAAGTTAATATTTCTCATTAGAACCCCTGTGTGGGTAAACTTTTCCCGGCTTGTTATTTAGGTTTAAATTCAATTTACTAATTATGTCTTTACACTGAGAGTGATAATTAATTGATGGTTTAGTTTCTTTGACAGATTGGTAGTATTTATATAGGTAGAGTATGGGGATATTACTATCGTAATGTTTTAGTTGCTCTGATAGTTTGTGGTATTATTTGGTTGATTTTGAGGATATTATTGTCTTAGATTGAGTGATTGAGCGAGTGTCTAATAATCTAGATTTTTGGGGCGTCACATTTTAACACTTAAAAAATACTTTAAAATGAAGAATAAAATCTTCAAAGGTAAAATACTAAAATCATCCCATACTCATTAACTATTTGCTACGATTTATTATTGAAAAATTTGTTAGTATAATTGTCCCGATATTTGTAAATCTTATAAAACTAGAAAATCAGTTGTACAACTTTTAAAATTCTATGCTATAGACATATATTTATGTATTAGGCTTTGGTATTGACTATTAACACCTCAAAAATACTTTAAGAAAAATTAATTAAAATGACAATCATGTATGAAACTAAAGATTATACTCATAAATTAAAAGTTTTTTTTTTCATTTTACGAAAGCCATATACAAACCAAAAAAATTACTTAATTTTTTAAAATATGTATAGATGTTTATTTAAGAAATTAGTTTTACCTAATAGGTCAAACTTTAAAATAAAAATCATATACACCTACGAAATGCAAATTAAATGAACCACACCTTATTTAACTTAATTTTCAAAAAAAAATTTAAAATGCCAAAATAGAAATTCTCTTTAACAAATTAATTTTTAGTTAGATTACCTCAATTTCTCAAATTGAAATAATATACTCCTTTTAAATAAAAAAAGAAAATCAAGTATAAGTATCAAGTTATAAGCACTGCACGTCATTAGTAAACTGATAAGGTTTAATTAGAATACTCACGCTTTCGAAAAATTCTAACCAATAAATAATGTAAAAACATGAGAGACAAAATATAATATATTGAAATAAATGTTAAAAATCTTAATTTGGAGACTTTGTCACACTACACTTAATTAATAAACTAAACTATGGTATTTTATGATGACTTTTATCACCTAAAGTATTCAACGAAATAAGAACATAAAATTTAGGGAGCAAAAGCTATGTAAAGATAAAAAGTTTTTTTTACTTTACTTGCACTTTAGAAAAACTCTAAATAAGAAAAAAAATATAAAAACATGAGAACAAAATTATATATTAAAGTAATTGTTGAACCTTACTGGGAGTAATATCAAGCACTTAAACACTTTAAATATGAAAAATGTTAGTAATCATTAAGTAAATATTGTGGCTTATAATTCTGGATCTAAAATGCTTTATACTCTTAAGCAATAAATGAAATTATTAGAACTTAGGTGTTACTATATTAAAGTTAGAACTCAATCAACAATCTACAAAGTAAAAAAGATAAAGTAAGTGAACATATATAAAGCAAAAAATTTTAAGCCTATGCCATAGTAGCCTCTTGTATCACAGTCTACGCGATAAATTGGATGTTAACAAAATTTTTATCCATTTGACATATCTTTTACTCAATTACATAGCATTATAATAATTACCAAAAAAGGACTATATGATCGTTCTTTTAATATTATCTTTAAGTATCATGTGTAATCGTGTAGTATTTCACAATAGTAATAAATTTGGAATAAGTACGGTATTTAATATTTTAGAAAATTTTCCTTTTTATACTTTGTATGAGTTTCTTTTGATTATGATTATACTCCTATGTGAAATGGATGAATGTGACATATTTTGAATTTGATGGTTTGTCTCACACGAATACAAATAAAGTTTTATTCAAAACCATCGATATAATGCCAAAATACCCAATCTGAATTCTACCAAAATATACTGAAACTCAAACATACAGATCACAGGTCGTTAAATACAATCGACCTAGGCCTTGCCCAGGTTACCGGACTAGTAAATATATTATAATAGACGAGGCGTTGTGCGATATGGAGGTGACAAATAAGTTTTTTTTAGTGTTCTTTTCCCTTTTTTACCACTTTTAATTTTACGGCACATCATCCTTCTCTTACTTGTGCGACGTGTCATCATGTTTGTTTTTGTATTTCATTCATTTTTCATCTCTACTTATTAAAGTCACGCATGAATCATGACTTTTTACTATAATTTCTTATTAAAAATTTTGCAGGTATTAGGGTCAAATACACGTAGGTACCCTGGAACTACCACAAAGTCTCAATTAAGGGTCCCAAAGTTTAATTTTTACACATAAGGGCCTGTAACTCCAAATTTGCAATAAGTAAGTACATCTGTCCACTTTCTTAACGATTGAGGTTTTTCTGTCAGGGGCATTTTTGGGTTTCCATATTTGGGTATTTTTCTCTTCTTCTTCTTCAAAATTTCAACTCTCTCCTCCCCATCCTCATTTAATCCCTTTCTTTCTCTCTCTTTCTTTCATCCTCTCTTCTTCCCCCTATTTTCTTCGTACTGCCCGAACTGTAGCCCAGGGAAGGGAAGACTGTGATGAGCCAACAGGCGGCAAGGCAAGGGAAAACCACACGGTTGGCAAGAGGCAGGAGCTTTTGTACAAGGGTTTTGGCTCTTTGAGGAGGGGAAGGAAAAATTAAGGCGCCGGTCCCCGATTGCCGGCAACAGGTATGACGATCGTGGTTGATGCCGATCGGTCGTCGAAGAAGGTTCAATGGAAGCGGCTGGCTTGAATAACCCTTTTCTTTTTGTTGTTCTGTGACGGTAAGCGTGGTGGTTTGGATCTGGTTCCTCACCCACCATCGTGGGTCCTTTGTGATAGATCGGTGGGTGTCACTAGTCACCACCTGTGGTTGTTGTCGATCATGGCAGTGGTGTGGCCCTAGTGGAAGTTGACGACAGATCTGCGCGTGAGAGGAATTGAGCCATCGACAGCATGCCTCTTATGATCTGAATGAAGATCTGTATCGTCCTCGGTGCGTAGGCTATACCTGTATCGTCCTCAGGGCGTAGGCCTCCGGCTGAGCCAACTAGGCCATGGCGCCGCCGCCGGCGTCTCTCACCTACTCCTAGTCTAGGTGGCGGCTACAGTGCATGTGTCATCGAGGGAAGCAAATCTCATATGTTGTGTGTCTTTGTTACATCTGACGAAGTTGTGGTCAAGGTGGTGATGGTAGTGCTGTGATGATGCGGCGGGTAAAGCCGTGGTGATTTTGGGTGAATTTAGTGGGGTTGCAGGTTATTAAGACTTGGTCTCTTCGTCTCTTTTTGTTACCGATTTTCTTTCCACTTTGCCGTTCAGTAGCGACGCCACTGGGATCTGCTGTCGACTAGTGTGGCTGTTGCCACTGTCGGTGGTTTCTTGTCCCCATGGGGTGAGGGGGTGGCTGTTGCTGCCGCCGATGGTTTCTTCTTCTTAAGGAAGAAGAAGTGAAAACTTAAAAAAGAAAAAAGGAAAAACATCCAAATATGGAAACCCAAAAATGCCCCTGACGGAAAAGCCTCAATCGTTAAGAAAGTGGACGGATGTACTTACTTATTGCAAATTTGGAGTTACAGGCCCTTATGTGTAAAAATTAAACTTTGGGACCCTTAATTGAAACTTTGTGGTAGTTTCAGGGTACCTACGTGTATTTGACCCCAGGTATTATATTGACATAGCTTTACAATACTTTATAAGAGTAGAAACCATTTGGTACCTTCTAAAACTTTATTTATTCAATATACTAACACATTAGGTCTCAATTTTCATTACAAACACCGTAAAAGTACTTAAAAAAAAAAAAACTCACCAATGTAAAATACAAAAGTCACGTATGAGATAAAAGATAAATAATCCACAAATTAAGTTCTTTTGAAAATAATTTACAAAGTGATATCACTTAGATTTTTAAAAACATTTCACATTTTTAGAAAAATTTTGAGCGTTTATTTTGTTATCTTAAAGTGTTTTGTGGTATTAATATTTAAAATTAAGTCTTAATATTTGATACATTGATTAGATAAGGTTTAACTCATAAGATGAAGTGACAAGTCTACCTAATCAATATACGTATATATTAGGCCTTCATTTCAACTTTTAACACTTCAAAAATACGTGAAAATAACAAAATAAAATCTTCAAAATTAAAAATACTAAAATCATCCCCTATTTATCAACTCTTTACTATGACTTATTATTGAAAATTTCATTGGTATAATTGTCTCGACATTTGTAAATATTATAAACTAGAAAATCAATTGTACAACTTTTGAACTCTATGATATAAATATATATTTACGTACTAAGATTTGATTTTGACCATTAACGCCTCAGAAGCACTTTAAAAAAATCAAATAAAACTACCACAATCATTCATGAACTAAAGATTATACTCGCAAATTAAAAGTTTTTTATTTTATTTTAAGGAAGCAATATACAAACCAAAAATGACTTAATTTTTTAAATACGTCACAATATAAAAATAGATGTTTAGTTAAGAAATTAATTTACCTAAATAGCTCAAACTTTAAATTGAAAATTATATACACCAAAGAACTACAAAGAAAAGGAATCACACCTTATTTGACTCAATGTTCTAAAATGCCAAAAGAGAAATTCAATTTTACAAATTAATTTTTAGTCAGACCTCAGTCTCTCAAAGTGAAATCATACACTCCTTTTAAATGCAAAAAAAAAAAGAAAGAAAGAAAGAAAGAAAATCAAATATAAGTATAAAGTGATAAGTATTGTGCTTCATCTATAAATAACTCATAAGATTTAATTAGATTACACGCGCTTTTAAAAAACTCTAATTAAGAATTAATATGAAAACATGAGAGATTTTTTTATACCGTACATAATTAATAAGCTAAACTATTGGTATTTAATTATGACTTTTAACCACCAAAGTATTCAACAAGATAATAACCAAAAACTAAGTAAAAATAAATTTTTTTGTACTTTTAATTAAATTTTAAAAAGACTCTAAACAATAAAAAATGTAAAAACATGAGAGATGAGATTATATGTTGAAATTAATGTTGAAGATTACTAGGAGTTAATAAGACTACTAGCACTTAAATAAACTTTAAATATGAAAAGTATTAGTAATCGTTAAAATAAATGTTGTAGCTCATATTCCGAATGTAAAATTGATTTATACTCTGTTCCCAACCTATTATGGTCGCACCCAATGGCCTACTAAGGGTCCCATTTTGCGCGACACACCGACACGATCAACGGTCAAATTTTCAACGCATCGAACCGGTCAAAGGGCGCATGCTCATGTCACGTGTTTCTTGCTCCGCACGCCTCGTGCACGACTTAGACACCAATTATTCCATGTAAGTGTGACTCACGGTAGTACAGTCGTCACGCAGCGTTCCTAACCTATTCCGGTCGTGCCCAAGGGCCCACTAGGGGTCCCATTTTGCACGACACACCGATACGGTCAATAGTCAATTTTTCAACGCATCGAACCGGTCAAAGGGCGCATGCTCATGTCGTGTGTGTTTCTCGCTCCGCGGGCCTCGTGCGCAACTTAAGCACCAATTATTTCACATCAGCATGACTCACGATAGTACGGCCGTCATGCAGCAACCAACCGAACACCCGTTCACCAAAAACATTGGCTGACAATGCAACCGGAACCACGAGATCAAGGGGTAAAAGCCTTGACCTCCTCTAAGGGGTCGCCTCGGCCTCCCCAAGGGGCTGGCCTCGCTTTCCCCCCGATGTTCTCTTTGGTCTTTCCCAAGTCACCCATTCTCCACGCGATGTCCATTTTCGCTCGTTCTTTACTACATGCGCTTTGTACATGACTTGGGTGCCTCATTTGTTACGATGGCATGAATCATGGCAACACACTTGTCGCACCCCGGGTACCCAAACTCCTTTTTGTCCAAAACATCGACCGACGGTAGTACCGGAGCAACGGGGTCAAGGGACAAAGGCCTTGGCCAACCCCATGGGGTTGGCCTCGGCCTCGGCCTCTCCCTTGCCTATGGGGTCGGCCTTGGCTTCCCATGGGGACTGGCCTTGGCCTTTCCCCCCTGATTGCTCACTTCTCGAGCAAAGTACTTTTCATGCATTGTTCATTTCGTACACTTCATATGTGATTGTGACACCTTGTTAGTTATGTGGGTGCGGCTCACGACAACACACTCGTCGTATCTGGACTTTCAGACTTCGCGTTGCTCACCAAAATACCTACTGTTGGCGTGCCCGAAGTTCACCAAGAGGGGGAGTGGCCTTGGCCTTCCTTTGTGGGAGTTGGCCTTGGCGTTGGCCACCCCCTAGGGTCGGCCTCAGCCTCCCCCCAAATGTTGGCCTTTGGCCTCCCTTCCCATGCGCACTTGTCCCCACAAGTCTTTGCACCTTGGTGATGCTTACAAAGGCTCTTACATCAACCTCGCAACGTTCGTCACCCACAACCGTGCACTACCCCCGCGATGCTCGTCGCCCAAAGTCGCGCGCTACCATTGAGTGACCCGTCGCTGATGACCCCATATCATTACTCCTAACTTTGTCATTACTAAAGATCACATTTATCATTTTGGTATAGCATATGCACTTGGCTCACTCCCCGCCTCCAGGACACTCAACATGCGCCCGTGCGCCGTCTCTACTACTGTCGTCGCTGGGCCCATGGGCAACTTCCATGACATGTGCCTCCGGCACCAGGTATCGTCTCACGACTGTCGTCACCGTGCCTGTGCGACACAATCTATGTCTCGTACTGTAGGTACCATGCCCATGCGCCACAATCATGTCTCGTGCTGTAGGCACCGCCCCCATGCGCCACAATCATGTCTCGTGCTGTAGGCACCGCGCCCATGCGCCACAATCAATGTCTCATGCCGTTGGCATTGCGCCCGTGCACCACAATCATGTTACAGGCCTTCGGGCACCACACTCATTTACCACACCATGCGCCCTCTGCCATGGACGTGGAACATGCTTCAACCCACTCTCCTGAATGTGCAGCATTTCGAATGGCTCCTCTCGTAGTGCTCCGGCATGAGGACCCTTCGCAGTGAGATAGACTTGTTACCACAAAGCTCTTGCCGCCTGGGGTGACTTGCATGACACTAGGCACTGAGCTGCGAACATGTCCACTCACGTTATCGGTGATCATCGGTGCCCCCAGGACGATGACCTCCGGGTCACTTCGGGAGGGGAGCAGGTCTTTGGAGGGCATCGCGCCTAGTCCGCCTGGCAGTTGGTTACAGGGGCAACCTTTGCCGCTATCAGGTTCTCTACACGTCTCTTAACGCACACTTGTGGGATTCAGTAAGGGCTTGGACCGGTGGCTGGGGCAACGAGCTTACTTTGATCATGCCGTCACAGTGTCTTCAGTCTTCTTAGACAGGTAGAGCGATGGTGTGTGGGTGCAGTACGAATTTGGGATTCCCGGGTGACATGTCACTCCCAGGGGATGACATGTGACATTTGATGACATAGGCATACCTTTGCCTATAAATAGTGGACTTTGTGAATTATTCAAGGACTTTTCACCCATTCTCTCAAAATCACTTTCTCACTTTAGAACTCAAGAACTCTTGGATTCTAGGGAGAGAAACACAAGTTGACACAATCTTGGACATGGCATTGGACCATAGCATTGGACCCTGACTTGGACTGTTGGCTGTCGGCTGTCGGCCCTGTTCGTCTTAACCTTGTCTTCATAGCACTACCAATCCTCACGGCCTGCCTGGGAAGCCTTGCTCTCTACCCTTACTCCACCCTTACTGTCTCTCACTTGGTACAATTGAAAGCTGACTCAGACTGCAGCCTTTAGGGCACCTCTACGTAGGTACGAACTCACTTTCCTTGGCATCATTCCCTTAATCAATAAATAAAATTATGCATTATTATGTATAATCACCTGGATATAAAAGAATTTTCAACCCTACGTCATTGCAACCCATTTTATCACAATTAAGCCTGACTATTAGCTCAAAATAACCCTAATTACTCATAATCAACCCTAATTAGCTATAATTAGCCTAAAGTAATCCTCATTAACACTAATTAGCTCAGAGATGGTATAATTACTCATTGTTTATAAACCTTGCATTCTTTACATTGGTTGTTATTTTGTGAAGTCCATTGGCAACGATATGGTTCAACTCGTTGCTAATGAATTCTATTTAAAGTGGAATTAGTAACATATGCAACGATCTTTCTGCAGTTTTGATATTTCGAAAAGATTCTTGCATATAATAAATTTCTGAACGCATGCTTGCAAAAAAACCGTGAGTTCCCGTTCAAAGGTAGTCATTACAAAGTAATGCTTTGTCATGAGCCTTTGGATGTCCAGTTTGGACAATTTAGAAAAGCTACGTGTTTATAAAATAGTTTTTCAATTCATGCTCTGTGTTCTATGTCGTGGATATTTGTTACACGTTCTCATGTGTTTCTCCTGGTGCATACAAATCTGGTGTTCTAACATACATCAAACCTTGCAAGGCAAGGTTAGATGAATGTTAGAACACTTAATCGATGTCGTGTACTTGAAGAAATGAGGGGAGGTGCTGCCGAATTTTCTACAGCACTTGGACTAAGCATGAGTTCTTCACTATTTTATAAACATGTGCTTTTCAAAATGGGATAGGACCACTACCTATTAGATAATTGAGGGAAAATATATAGACATGTTGTCATATTCATGCATTCATATTTACATCGACCCTGCCTAATGATTGGTCATAATTGAAGGTGGTATACAGTACAATAATTCAGTTGTCATGTAGGTCGATCGAAGTTAGATGAAAAGGAAGAATGCTGACGATTTTGAGGATTGCGTTAATGAATTTCTTGACTTCGCTTACGTGAATCCTGCACATGTTGACTTTGATAAGGTAAGGTTACGTGTGGTAGATGTGAGTTGTTGTATTGGAGAAAAAGAATTGAAGTAAAATGGCATCTTTGTCGGTACAGTTTTATGGGTGGATACACAAAGTGGACGCAGCACGGGAAAACGATAGTATTGTTGTCCAACCCGGCTAGTCAAACTAAAGTTATGGAGGAGGCACGTTATGATTACCGAGATATGATTATGGATGTTGGGCATGCTAATGTTGACTGGGGTAACGACGGTGGTGACGACAGTCCCTAACCTTCGAACAAGGGGGCTCATCAATTTTATGAGTTGTTGAGAGCTGTGAAAGAGCCGCTGTGGAATGAAGCTCCAAAACACACACGGTTGTCTACGATTAGTAGGTTATTACAGTTGAAATCATACCATGGGCTGAGTGAGAAAGGTTTTAACGAGTTTGGTACCTTAATCAAAGAAATTCTGCCCGAAATTGAAAAGCTATCGCCATCGTACTATGACGTGAAGAAGATGATGATGAAACTTAGGTTGAGCTACGAGCGGATAGATGCGTGCAATAACGATTGTGTATTTTTCTAGAAAGAGAATAAGGATTTGTCACGGTGTCCAGTATGTGATCATTCGAGGTACAAACCGGACAAAGGGAAGAAGAAAAACATTGCATGGAAGATATTGCGATATTTTCTGATCATACCACGGCTTCAGAGAATGTACTACTCCTCCAAAATGGCTGAACATATGATGGCTCACCGTGAGACTCGTAGCAACGATGTCGATGTGCTGACACACCTTGCTGATGTAGAGGTGTGGAAGGAGTTTGACCACAGGCATCCAATATTTGCTCAGGAAGTTTGGAATGTTAGACTTGGTCTGGAGACCGATGGGTTCTACCCTTTTGGTCAGTCTACCACGCCTTACTCCTGGTTGCCTGTTATTATTGTCCCGTACAACCTTCCACCAGGCATGTGCATGAAGAAGCCGTACATGTTCTTGTCTTTGCTTATTTCAGGGCCGAAGAGTCCCGGCAAGGACATCGATGTGTATTTAAGGTCGTTGATTGATGAGTTAAAACAGTTATGGAATCATGGAGTCGAAACATATGATGCATCCCTTAAACAGAATTTTCAAATGAGGGCTGCTTTGATGTGGACTATACATGATTTCCCCGCATTGGGAATGACGTGTGGCTGGAGCACACATGGGAAGCTAGCATGCCTTGCTTGTATGGGTGTGAACCCCAGTCATACGTTAAAGCACGATGGAAAGCCCTCGTGGTTTAGATGTCAACGTAAGTTTTGCCACCGGGCCATCAATTTTGTAGGCAGAAGGATAAATTTGATGGGACAATCAAGCGTGAGTTGTTACACTGGACTACCTCATCTGGTGAAGAAGTGCTCTCACACCTGGAGGCACTTGATACTGACATACCACACGACAGGGGTGTGCTAGATCAGAAGATTCCAGGGTACAGGAAAGAGAACAATAGGAGAAAATTTTGTATCTTCTAGGAGTTAGCCTACCGGAGGACGCTCGTTATCCAAAACAACATGGATGTGATGCATATTGAAAAGAACGTTTTTGATAATGTGTTCAACACAGTGATGAATGTTAAGGGCAAATTGAAAGATCACCTTAAAGTGAGAAGGGATCTACAACAGTTGGGTGTACGCCATGAATTGCATCCTCGGACAGTCAGCGGGACGACGATACTTCCAAAAGCACCTTACTGTCTAGATAAGAAACAAGTGGAGAAGGTCTGTTAGTGGGTTAAGAATTTGAAGCTTCCGGATGGGTTTTGTTTCCAACATATCTCGTTGTTGCAATGTATCGGAATGCAAGTTTCAAGGGATGAAGAGTCACGACTGCCACGTATTCATGGAGAGATTCATTCCTATTGCCTTTCGGGGACTGTTGCCATGGGTTGTTTGTAGGAGAATAAGTCGTAGATGATGACGCAGAAGACGTGAAAAGTGTTGGAGATGATGTGACTGAGTCTACCGATGAAGAGGACGATGAGTCCCACGAAGAAGAGGACGACGAGTCTAGTGATAAAGATGATGATGATTCCCAAACTGAAAATGATTGACATGTAATGTTGTAACATCACGAAAAAAAATGTAGTAACATTCTAGAACTTGGTTCATATTGATGTGTTTTTGCACCTCCGTTCATATATATAGTTCCGATGATGATTTCTACCAAATTATTATTTTTAATGTGTTAATGTCTTTGCAATTTATCTATTCGAAGTCAGTTATGGATAGGATACGGGCCATTCGTGGTCGGGTTAGATGCCGAGCTGCTTCCCCCCAGTGGGTCCCACCTCATCATTGCCCACTGATGACAAGGCACAGAGTGCTTGCGTACAGCAGATGGGGCCCCAGCTCCAACTCCGGCCCCAGCCCCAGCCGTCGCCCTAGCCCGACGCAGATTCATCCCATAACCTCGTTGATTCTCCTTCTTTCATGGGTTATACCTCAGGTATAGTTGATAACGGTATTTAGTACATTTTCACTAATTTATATTTGAAGTATTTTTGAACTGTATTAATGTGTGTGTTTTGTAGGATCTTGACGAGGCCGTGGCTCGATACGCAGGGTACGCATCGACCCTCAGCGTAAACAGAGAGTTACGCTCACCCAGGAGGGCCTGTAAGTAAAAAAAAATCACATCATGCCTTATATTTGTACATTTGGGGTGTTAATTTATATTTGAACTGTATTAATTTATTTATTTACTTCTTTGGCAGGATCCTGGAAAATCAGGCAAGGACAAAGATCGGCGTTCTTGTGAAGGGCCGATTCTTCGAGCCACGCCTATACTGGAAGGACTGGGATGCCGCTGCGAGGGAGTCCTTATGGGTGGAGTGGCTGGTACGTTGAAGTATTTTTTTCTATGATAGTATTTGTTTAATTAGAGTTTGTTTTCTAAATTAATTTGTGTTATTGAATGCCTTGCATGAGGGGTTCATGTTTGACTCGCCTGATCAGCAGGCACTGGGGCGGCAAGCTTTCTTTCCTTACATCGACAAGAATTATCGTCGATGGCTCCATGATGCACGGGACTGGGTGAAGAATATGCTACCCGAGGGTGCCCTGATGACAGAGATGAAGACATATTCTCCACATTGGATATCTCCGATTGTATGGGGGGAAATGATAGATCAGTGAGCTGCGGATCTAGGTTGGGATGCCAAGAGTAAGAGCGGGGCCGAGAACAGAGATCCGACGCACACCGGGGGGGGTCGGTGCCACACGACATCGTCCGACACATGAATGCGGAAGAAGGACAAGGACGAGGTGCACTGGGCCGGCGACTATGTTTCGGATACTGCCCGGCAGATCGATGTAACTCAATTTGTTTAAGTTGTTAGTTTTTTTGTCTTTCTATCATCAATGTCTGTTGCGTTAATTAATGCCCTAACATATCTTTAAATCACTATTTTTGCAGGTCTCGTATGAACAGCTTAGGGGGTCCGAGCAGCAGCTTGGACAGCCATCAGCGTTCACTAGTACGGGTGCGAGTACTGGGGCGTTGAAGCGATGTCTGGATACGCCGGAGGTCGTCAATCGGCTGAAAGGCCGCATATGTGGCCTGCCTAGCACGATTGCTCGTGCCGTGATAGGAACATCCTCACCCCCCGCTGCCCTTCCACAGACACCGACTCCTCGGCATCCGTTGGACGAGGAGGAGATCCAGTGCATTGCTACGGTGGTGTTGAGGATAATCAGGGAGTATGATTAGCAAGGTATCCCTGCTGGACATGCCGAGCCGCCCCCGGATCAGCAGGATCCAGATCAGGGACTCTGCTACCCCTGATGAGCCCCTTCTCGTGCCCAGTCCCAGCTTGTCCCCCCGGCTTGTACTCGATCTTCTCCTCTCCCCTAACCGGCTGTATTCGGTTCCTAACTTGTACATTATGAGTTTTTTTTATAATGCACATTTTTTAAAGTTGATTATATGTAGTTGTTTATGTCTTGGGGATTATGAGTTGTTGTTCAGGATTGAATTTTTTATTACAAGATTGGGCATCAGAAAAATAAAAAAAAATACTAAAAAAATTTACTTTTAGCGACGGATTAATTCCGTCATTAAAAGTGTACTTAATTCTAAAATTTTAGAGACGAAAAATTCAGTCCTTAAAAATCTAATTTAGCGATAGAATATTTCGTCGCTAAAAATTATATCCGTCGCTAATTTTACAAAAAAATTATAAAATACGTAAAACAGAATTAGCGACGGAATTTCCGTCGCTAATTTATAAATAAATCTGTCGCATAAAACTCAATATTATTCCGTCGTAAAACTTTTAGCGACGGACTTTTATACGATAGACTTTTAGCGACGGTGTATCCGTCGCTAAAACTTTTAGCGACGGATATCAAACTTTTAGTAACGGATTTACCCGTCGCTAAAAGACTTATTTCTTGTAGTGAATACTCGATTTTAACTCTAACAAAATATGCTAACCCTCAAATGTACGGATACATAAATGGTTAAAAATGACAAACCCGGGGAAGCCGGACTAGTATCTAAAAAACCGAAGAAGTCTCTCGTTTATAACAAAGCAGATTCAAAATCATCCAATGAATCACTGAAGAAGGCTCTTGGTATTTTCTGATAACGATGACATTGAATCAGCATCAACATTCTCTGGACCCCTTTTATCATAATTGTGCACCATGAATGTCCCCCATTTGGCCACTTCTGGCGAGGAAAAAGGTTGAAGCATGAATCATAAGCCACCATATATACTTGATGCCCATTATCGTAAAAGAGCATTTTGATGCTGCTCTCACAGATTCGAAGAGGCTTCCACAGTGGGGGTATCACCTCTAAAGGCCCATCTTCGTGGAAGAAAAAGCCGGTTGGAGCACTGCAACATGTATCTAGTTTCCTGTTCTTTTATACCAATAAAATAAAATAGTGATAGAGAGGTTTTGTGATAGGTTTTTGCCAAAAATCAAAAACAAAACAAAGACAAAGAAACTAGTGATTTGGGGGGGGGGGGGGGGTAGCATGGAAGCTTGCTCACGTTATCTTGTTGGTGCGCTTAACAAATTGACCGCTGGATACAGAGAATCGCCGTCCTCCTTCCCTTTCTAGAGAAAGTGCGGAGTGAAACACAGAAAAACATTATCCACGATTTGTTCTTTACCAAATGCAGAGAAGTGGACCCTACTAGCACACAGAAATATACAATCTAAAAACATTAGCCTAAAAATCTTTCTCACGTGGAAGTGATATTTTTAGGCTTTGTTGGATATACTATATCATAGCTTGAATAGCTTTGTGATTTGTTCATTTCAGTGGGTATGAATAAATAGTTATATTTTCTTTCAGTCAGCAGTGGCATGCAATGCAGAATACACCCTCGCAGGGATATTTTAAACTTTTTAGTTTTTTTTCTCGAACATGAAGTAGCTTATTTGCTGATAATTGTTATGCTAAATTTCGTTGCTAATTTGGTTTTGAAGCCAAATGATACTCTTTCCGTTAATTATGATCATTCTTGCTCTAATTTGATTTCACAACAATACTTATTTGATGTGTAATTTATATTTGAGCTCAATTTAATGTTTAATATTTTAAATTATATCCTAGAATTCGCTAAAGAAGCAAATGGTGCAACCGCGATGGAACTAAGGGAGTATGATGTGAAAGGAAGACTTTGTCCCCTTGTTTCACGGAAAATAAGGGAGTGTGATGTGAAAGGAAGACTTTGGCCCCCTTGTTTCACGGAAAATATTTTCCGTATTTTTTGGTATTTAGCATAGTTATTGAAAAACTATTTACAGAAAATATTTGCCTACTATGAAAAAATAAGGCAAAATTTTCGGGGAACGATTTACCAAAATTAAGACCGTAAGTGGGAAAATTGAAATCCCGTCACTTTTCTCCCGAAGCTTGCCCAACTCCATTGCTCCTCCACGCCGCTGCCTGCTCCACCGTTGCCTCTGCCACTACCGCATCTGCCACCGCAGCCTCCGCTCTCTCTCTCTGTGCCTCCGCCGCAACGCTGCTGCAAGACACAGCACAACAGTTCGGTTGCACATGACTTCAGCAGTACTCCTCATCTGCATTGGTATACCTACAACTTCAGATAATTTCAATCTTTCGTTGTTTCTTGCCAATTCAATTGCTTTACTTTGATTCTCTCTATTGGATTTCACTCCTTGGTTCCCTTTATTTGGTTTTGAATTGAATTCGTGTGAGGTCTTTTTGGTTGAGTCAATGTAAAACTGGTAAACATTTCGATTGCATGATTAGATGGTGATGGCTCCAAATCTGAGTCAATAGCATTTGCCTATTGGTGGACATAGTTTGTCATCAGATCTCACCCGTTATGGGTCTTAAGCTGCCACCAACCCACCCTTTTATGGGTCATAGTTTGTCAAATTTGAACACGAATTTTCTTGTGATTAAGGTCTGCACAGAGCTCATCGGGGGGTTGGATGAATATCCTGGGGATTTTGGCCACCCCAGCATCTACTAGGCCTTTGACACCAGCTTTTGTTTCATCTAATGCCTTTAGCTCTTTATCACGTTCATGAAACTCCATACTATGTTTAGATTCAGAGGCCATGAATGTTGTTTAATTACTGAAAAATACACCACAACCTAGACTTATAAGCATTACCTGAATTATTTCAATACAGTAAAAGTCAAGCTGCTGATAGTTCAATTGAATTTTCGTTCTTTGCTTTGCACCGTGGACGGCATATTGTATGTCAAGTCATGCATGTTTTGCGCCGCAAGAAATGCTGCACGCTAAAATGTATACTTTCCAAGACTTTGTTCAACTTATCAAAATGGTAAGTCATTCTCATAATGTTCAACAGATATCCAACATTTAATCTTGCCAAGGATAGTAGTACACTATAAACAAATTACACGAGGAGGGAATGAAGATTTTATTTGGAACATATTAGATTTCAGCATGATGTGCCCTAGTCTTTCTGTTTCATTTCTTGTAGCAATCAAGACCAAGATATTTATCAAGTCCAGTGGTCACGAATTTGGTACTATACTTGTCTAACTGGACTTCCCTGTAGACTGGGGGATTTCCTTCTGATACCAACTCGTCGATAGGGCTATAAACGTTTGATGAAAGAACAGGTCCTGAGAAAAAGCACGCGGAAATTCTTGGCCCAACCCGGTTAGCAAGCACCCTATGCTTGTGTTGCTCTTAAGTTGGTCATTTGATATCAACTGTGTCAAAATTTAAGAAAGAATATAAGTAGTCTGTGTGATTATTTTTGCCCTTGTTTTCATTGGAAATCAAGCCAACAAATGGAATTCTCTAAATTTTCATTCCCTCGATGTTGATAAATCAGAACTACACATAGCAGTTGAGTTCAGGAACAAACCTGTAAAAGGTCTCCAATATTTATTACCAAGGCTCCAGGAGTGGGGCGAACATCGACTCATTGATCTTCATACAGAATTTGGAGGCCACTGATCTGGTTTTGCAGAAGAACAGTGAGGAAGCCGGGATCTGAATGCTTGGTGGCGCCCAGAGTAAGTTCTGGCTCTGGGCAGGCTGGATAGTAGTGGCACGCCACCCTGAACCCTTCAGTACATTCCATAGACTTTAGGTGGTCTTCTTTGAGACCGAGAGCCTCAGATAGCAACTGAAATAGCGTGTTCCCCAGATTTTGATGGGAGGTGATGTTATTAGCAACGGTTGCCTGTAGTAGTTCGTCACGGACATATGGTCTTTGTAGCTCTTTCCCTATTGAACTTGTCTTAGTAGAGCTGATTGGCCACAGCGATGTTATATAACGTTCTTTTGCTTTATTAGTTTTTTACTTTTTATGCTCTTTGCTGCACGATTGTCACCGGCAGTGAAGCTACGCCCTTTGTTTTTGTTCATGAATGTACTGTTGCCAATGATTTTACTTGTCTTAGTAGAGCTGATTGTACTTCTAATTGTTCATGAACTTGACTTAGTAGAGCTGCTTAGTTTTTGTTCATGAACTTGTCTTAGTAGAGTTGATTGTACTTCTAATTGTTAATGCACTGTTGCCAATGATTTTCATTCTTAAATCATAACAGCATAACAGAAGAAGATAATGGCTGCAAGTGTTTAAGATTCAGTAGTTAGCATGATCTTCTAGTAACTTTACTCCCACATGCCACATGCTCGGATCTTCTGATAGGGCTAATATTAGGGAAAGGTTTAGATGCTTTGTTATCACTAGAACATATAGTGGCCTGAGGACATTCAGAGGCTGCCTTCAGACATTCAAATTACTGATGCGAAGCCTAATAACATAAATGTACTGATCTGATTTTTTTAGCTTGTCCTGATGCAAAGCCTAATCACATTTGGTTGATTGTGAGCGGGCTGAAAGAGTTAGCTCACAGCTAGAGGTGATTGTTTTAAACAAAAATTTAAGACTTCAGGTTGGCTATAGATTCTGATGTCCATTCCTGATACAAGTAGAGGTAGCTTCACAGCGAGAGTCTTGTTGTTTTAAACAAATGTTCCTCTTTGTCTGTTGCTTTCCTTTGATGATGACCAAGTCCTGCAAATTAGCTAATGTTCGAAACATTAGTCAATGACCCCAAAACATAGAACATCATTAAGAACTTCGTACGCGTCTTCTGTTCAAGTTTGAGGTTCCCTCTTTAGGAGATTCAAAAACGGCTGCTCTGTTTCGATGAATCATTTGTTCTCTTGATTTCCTCAGTGAATCATTATAACTACTTTGTTAGAAAAAGACCAAGGCTAAGAATGCTTGGTTTTTGTGCAGTCTATCCATGGTGCTAAGCTCCCTAAAATCTGACAATTGTTTCAAAATGGTTGTGTAGATGGATAATAAATGCATTCATGCCGCAATATTTGGTGCAGCTGCCTCATCATGTCTGTGGGAATTGCTGTGCTAGAGGACAACTGGGGGAATCGGGATTATATACCAAGGGAGCCGCGTGTTAATGATGAAGTTGCAAGGGAGAGGTACATGAACACAATTTTATATAGAGGTGATCGATATTGCATAGCCAAAAACGTATGAGGCCTTCAGTATTTTTTGGACTATGTGATCTTCTAACCAAGAAAAAATTAGTTTATGCTACTACAAACATGTCAATTAGGGAACAAGTTCTAATTTTTCTACAAGTACTTGGGCACAACGTAAGATTTCGGGTGATAGGTGGACGATTACTTAGGTCTACCAAGACGGTCCATAGATCTTTCAAGATTGTCCTCAAAGCAGTATTGAAGTTGTATAAAGAGCTTATTGTACAACCTGAGGATTCTACTCCGCCAAAAATCCGAAATAGTCACAGATTTTTTTTCCCCGTATTTTCAGGTTAGTTATCATGTGTAGTAGGCGTGAAATAACATTAGAAATACATGCTTTTATTGAACTATTTGTAATTTTGTTATGTGCAATTATAGGACTGTGTGGGGGCACTAGATGCAATCACGTTCGTGCTAAGGTCCCTCAAAATATTCAAGGGAGGTTTCGTGGTCGAAAGGAGGGAACAATACAAAATGTATTTTGTGCAATCAACTTTGATTTGAAATTCACTTATGTACTCGCAGGATGGGAAGGAAGTGCGCATGACTCTCGTATTGTAACTAATGCACTTTTGAGGCCGAGAGGTTTAAGCATTCTTGAAGGTATTAATAGAAGTTGAAATATTTCAGCTATTTCTAACAAGTAGTGTGCCTTAAGTAATATATGTTTTTTCATATTAGCAGGAAAAAACTATCTTAGAGATGCTGGTTATGGTACTAGAAAAGGGATTCTCTCTCCTTATCGTGGTGTTCGTTATCATTTGGAAGAGTTTAGTGAGCATCCACGTCAAGATGAGAGAGAGCTTTACAACTTCTGTCACGCTTCTTTGCGAACAACTATTGAAAGAGGTTTTGGAGTATTGAAAGAGTGTTTTCACGTGTTAGATGCCATTCCACATTGGTCATTCAAGAGACAGGTGGATGTAGTACTCGCGTGTTGTATTATTCACAACTACATTATGGGTGTGGATCCAAATGACCAAATTACTCGAGATGTTATTCGAGAGAGAGAATACCAACGACAAAGTGGACGAGAACAAACACGACGAGAGCTAACTCAACGGGAGGAGAGGGAAGAACATAAAGAATGGGGAATAAAAAGAGACCATATAGCTATAGCAAGGAAAATGTGAATGATTATCTTAGGGGGGGGGGGGGGGGGAATGTTTAGGAATCCGTTTATTTACTTTTATGGTTAGTAACATTCATATTGTGATATTTTTATTGTACTTGTTTTTTTTGTTAAGAATATGAATGTAAATTGGACAAGGCCCTCGTATCGTTTATGATGATTTTATCATGTTTATATTATTTTCTTTCTATATAGAACCTTTAGCATGGCAACCATAGGTTTTCGGAAAGTGTTTTCCATGATGCATTTTTCGCGATTGGTTTTCGGAAAGTGTTTTCCATGATGCATTTTTCGCGAAACAATCGGGGCCTTGAATTCAGCCCTTCTCATGCAAAAAAGACTACCTGTTAGTCAGTTGCATACCAGGAGATGAGAATTTAATTCCTTAAGATAGCAAGGTCAGGGTTCCATATATAGTCGCCTACTGAGTGGGAAGCATATTCCCTCCTGCCTAGTAGAACAATCAATTCTACAAGCTTTAACGATAACGAACAATGAAATAATAGGTCCTTTCATCGACCCAAAAAGAAAAAAATGAAAAGAAAAATCAAGGGTTCTTTTAACTTGTAACCTAATTGAGTCAGCTGATACAACAACTGGAGACAGTTGACGTAGTGTTTCATATCGGAGGCAAATTAGGACACCACTGGGGTTACTTCAAGACAAGCGAGCAATCTTATCTTTCTGCTCACTTTTGAGAAGTCGTTACTCAGTACTTTTGTCTATTGACGATGCCAAAAGAAATGAGCGTTAGAGGTTTGATTTCTCAAATATAACTGCGGATGAGATTAACCTGCATCCTATGAGATGCATTTTTCTGCTGTTAGAAGGTCCGTGTCGTGCAAATACTCAGCTTTGCATGAACTAGTAATCTCAATCTTTCTGAATTCAACTTCATAAAAGGGAGAACCCAATTCGATGGTACCAACAGGTAAGAAAAACAATCATGAACGCAATCAAGAGAACATGCAAGGTGTGGAGATGCCTACATGCAAGAACAAGATTAATGCACGATTCTCTAAATCACTCTTACAAAAGAAAACGAGATACTGAAAACAAAATTGAACAGGTCAAAGCCAACTAAAAGCGGCTCAAACATATATCAAAGGCAAGCTTTCAGCTTCTCTGACTAGTATTTGTATTGGTAGTTTAACAAGCCGTGACTAGGTAACTTTGAACTAAGCCTTGGGTGACAAATTCCACATGATGCTAAGTTTTCCAGATAAATCACCAACTTTTAGCATATATTCAAAAGCAACTTGTTACCCACAAATTAACCTAGACACACATACCGGAATTGGGCCAGGATAAGAGTATTAGTAATCATAGAACATGACTTTGGAAGGCCGAAATCCAGCCACTAATTACACTTCATCACGATGATTGAAGACAAGATCTCCTCTAGTGTCATTTACAGTCTGCGCTCACCGAATTTCAACTGCACAGTGGAAGACAAATGACATGGAGTTGCATGCAATAGATAAATCGAATCATACAAGTAAAAGAACCACCTAAAACAAAATAATATAACAATTTGAGGGTGATCTGAAACAGCCTCAGCAAGTCTTGGGAGCATCCTACACTCGAAAAACCATGTCAAAGGTATATGAGAATTAATTTAGTATGAAATGACAAAGTTTTTACTTGTAAAAGGATGATTGACAAAGGTAAGAAACAGAGGGATAAGGTACGTTGGTGTGAGGGGCTGAAGGTGATGACAGAAGCATAGAGAGCACAAAGGAGTAAGCTGCAGCCTCCATACGCATTTCACCATCTGTGCTCTCTATCTTCTGTCAACAGCAGCACCACTGCCACCTCCTCCCCCCTTTACAGCCTACGCCCCTTGTTGTTGATCACAAAATGCAAAAAGGTCAGTAGTACTTTTTAAGAGAGAGAGAGAAAGAGAGTTAGTTGATTGGTGGGTGACCTATAGCTAGGAAAGTCCCAGTGAGTCTATTTATAGGCAGAAAAGCGAGTAGTGGTAAAGAAGGGGTGGATTCTTATAACCTAGTCTAAAAGGGCAGCAGGACGATGCATTGCTTCATATACTTTGATAATTGTAACCGTTTCTCATAAGGGCGAGTGAAACAAAACAGGCCCCACCGTAACTTCCTAACAACCCTAATTAAGCCTTCTTCTTCCATATAAGCCATCCACACCATAAAAGCTTGTGAGATATTTAAAGTGGTTCTGTTACAACCAATAGTTGCCTTCTGATCCAAGACGGAGTTGCACTCATAATCCCAAACAAGGTGTCCTTCAGAATCATCATCTAATTTTATGACACAGCTTCATGACTTTGCAGTTACATAGGGGAAGATGCTTTGCAACTACTTTGGGGTTGAACAATTCAGTGGATCTCAATACCTGCCCACAATTTCTGATTCTCTAGAAGATTTGGTTTTGATAGGGTAGGACTTGGTTATCTTTTACTTGTGTTGCATATATAAACGCCCGTTTCCTAATTAAAGTAAATTCTTATTGCGGGGTAAGATTAATCTTTAAGTTGCTACATCACTCAGTGTTACCATGTCTCATTCTGTGCTTCAATCCAAGTACTTAGTTCCATTTTGTTGCTCACTTGAACGCTGGAAGAATAAAAAGTTCACACTGACTGATCATGGCAAGGAGATGCATGTTGGATGACTTAGTTAATATCTTAGTTGCACAAAGCGGGGGTGGGTGCAGGAGCAGGGGCGGGGGCGGGGAAGCGTAAGCACCAAGAAGAATCTGAGGTTGGGAGCGGCTTGAATAAATAAATACGTAAATAGTATTATCATTTGTATAGCATAGTTTATATAGATAGCAACAACAGACAAGGAGACTTTAAGGACTTGAAGGAAGAGAGAAACAAGACATTGAGTTGAAAAGAGCTTGATTTTCATGTATTCTATCACTTGTTCCATGCATCTCTATCCAGCTAGCGGGATCGAGTTCCCATCTTAGCTTGGGACGAGATCCCATGGAGCTCCAAACTTGGGATCGCAAAAGCAAGTTTCCGAGAGAGACACGTCACCATATTAGGAGTTTCCTGCAATTAAGGTTAATATTACGTTGGATGCAAAAGTCATGTAACATCCTTAACACTTATAGTGCATCAACATTAAATCCATACAGCCCTTTTTAAGTTTCCCTGAGACTCTTATCCAACAACATAACTCTGCAATTCGAGCACAAAAAGAGAATGGCCAACTGTAGGTTGCCAATCTCAGGTGCATTTTTCCAGTAGGATTCTTCCAAAATTGACAAACAAGACATGCAATTAAGCGTATATCTTCAGACAATGGCGTGTTCGTCTTGATTTGGCCGCAGGAAATATTAGGAATTAAAGCGAAAAGGTTGAACACTAGTGTCATGTCATTCTTGTCAAGGTTTAAAAGTTACCACTCTGCCGATTTCTACACCATGTATCTCCATCGTATCTCTTCTCTTCTATGGCTATGTACACAGATTCAATATCATACTATTTCTAATATGCATATAATTAATCCATCTTATATCCATCGTATTTCTAATACGCATATCTTCAGTTAATTGATCCATCGACTTAAAGTTGTGCTAATTTCAAAATAACTTGACACTAAGGTGCAAAATACATGCCTAAATCTTCTGCTGCAAGGAACATACAAGTTTCAAATAATGGTAGCTCGATTGAGGTGTTCATATGAAGGTTAATTAGTTTTTTTTTTTTTGAACGAAATTCAAGAACTTTATTAATAGGAAAATCGTTCGATAGAGTTACAAACCTCCTGAAAGAGCAAGTGCGCTAGAAAAGACGGCTGATACATTAAAGCTACTTCGTAGCAGTCAGATTAGCATATACTTTCCTCCCTTCCTTTTATGGTATTCAAGTGATCTATGAGGACGATGATTCCAAGTAAGCCAGCATCCAGCATGTCTGTGAGTCGATCTTGCAACTTCCCAAGCTCCTTCAGAGCTGTCTTGGCTAGATGTTTGAGCTTGCAGCAATAGAGCGGACTTGCGGTAGTACATAGACAAAAGATAAGCCTGGGGCCGTCTTCGGGTGTCTAGTCACCGCTCGACAAGTTCATGCCATAACCCGCGGCTTTTGAAAATGCAATGGTAGGATGAGGGATAGCAAGATCCCTAGCCCAGTCCAAAATGTGGGTAGTAAATGCTAGCAAAGCAATGTTGAGGGAAGGGGCTTTTCCATAGGTTACATGCGTGTCTGCGGCGTGCCCGATGTTGAAATTTGAAAACATCCGCCGCCATGTACTTTGTCGTGCGGGATAGAAGTCGAATTCTAACTGCAACTCTTTGTCCACCAAATTGTTCGGTATAAAACCCACTTCGGTTTGTAAGCAGCGCAGTACTCATGCAGCGGTTTTCATAATGATCAAGGGAAGTGGATCAAAACGCCATGTATTGTTCTGCACAAATAATTTCTGATACTTGGCAATTAAGTTTGTAATACAACAAAGTTCCAATGTCCTTTGCTAAGCTCCAGCTGGTCAGTAGAAGTGCTTCGTCTCTTTTGTCGGAAAAAGTTTCCTACAGGAATGTACTGGTGCAGACCTCATACACACGGTAAATATTAGTCTCACTCATTGTTTTTGCTCTCACTAGATCTGATCGTGTCAGAGTTGTCAAACGGGCCGGGCGGCCCGTGGGCTGGCCCCGCCCGGCCCGGTTCTGGCTCGGGCTGGCCCGGCCCCATCCATGAACAGTAGCGGCCCAGCACAAGCGGGCTTGGGGCCTGGGCCTGGACCAGGCCTTCAGTTTCTGCGAAAAAGCCCGGCCCGGCCCGGAAACGGCCCGGTTTGGCCCGGCCCGAAGTCGGCCCGGTTCTGGCCCGGGTTTGGCCCCACCACTTGTTTGAATTTTTTGCTTTTCCCCCCTTTTTTCCACCCCTTTTCCAAAATTCCACTTTTACCCCCCCCCCCCAACAGCATTGTTATGTGTTAAGATTTTATTAATAAAGCTCACCAAGAAGAGTATGAAAATGTTTAACATATAATAAAAAATATAATGGCTAACAAATAAATATGTATATACATACATACATATATATGTATATTACTTATAATGAAATAAAAGGATAAAGATTAGGTTCGTTAAATTGTGAATATTGCCTAGAGATGAAATTTAAAATTGAATAACAAGAAGAAAAAAAAAAGGGCCCGGGCCCGGCCCAAGCCCGGCCCTAGATATTGGGCCTAGGGCCAGGGCCTGGACTGGGCCTAGGTTTGCCTTCGGCAGGCCCTGCCCGGTTGGCAGCCCCACTGGCCCGGCCCCGGCCCGGCCCCACAGCAGGCCCGATGGGCTTGGGCTGGGCCGGCCCAAGCCTGGCCCTTTGACATCTCTAGATCGTGATTAACCTGTTCCACTTGTCAAATGATATTTATATAGCTCTTCGATAAACAGTGTAGGAGCTTACGATCACGTTTTAGTTTCTACCATTAAGCATCCTCTGCTGAAGTTATTAGGGTTAGAAACACTACAAGAAAATATGTATTTTGCGACGGACTTTTAGTGACAGAAAGTATTCCGTCGCTAAAAAGTCTTTAAGCAACGGAAAATACCATCATTAAAAGTCCGTCGTTTAATACTATTACCGACGGAAGATACCGTCAGTAAAAGTATTGCAGACGGATTTTAAATGACGGACTTTTAGCGATGGAATTACCGTCGCTAAATACTTTATAGAAAATTAGTATTTTTTGAGGATTTTTTAAATTATTTACGCGACGATTTAAAACCGTCGCTAAAAATTCCGTCAGTAAAAGTCTTTATAATAGGACCTTTACCGATGGATTTTTAGCAACGGTGTTATTTCGTCTCTAAAGATCCGATTTATGACCAGATCTGGTTTCTTTCTCTCCCCGTTTCTCTCTCTGAAATTCTTCTCTCACCCACCCACCGCCGTTCTCACCTCCGGCGACCCCTCTCGACGGCGACCTACCTCCAGCGACACCCCCGTCCCCCACCCGACGCCGTCCCACGAAGCCCACCACTGCCGCCGCACCACCAACGCTGCCGTCATCGTACCCACCTCGAGATCTGTATGTCTATTGCCCTAAATTAATCTTGTTGTTTATTTTCAAAGTTGATTGTCAAGCATTTGGCCATAATCACACTTCTGCTTGTATAAGCTCTTCTAAATTCCTATGTACGTGCATAAAACATTCGAATTTGTCTTTTCTGTCATGTATAATCTGAATTTGTTGTTAATTTGGACGTTTGGCCATTATTTTGTCTTCTGAATTTGTTGATTATGAAGATTTGGCCATAATCTGAATTTGTTGTTAATTTGTCTTCTCTGCCATGTATAATCTAAATTTGTTGAATAGTCTAAACCTCCTAATTGAACCCTAAATTGAATGCCCCAATTCAACCGTACCCTAAATTGAACTAATTGAACCCTAAATTGAAGTAATTGAACCATAATTAAATCTTAAATTGAATGCCCTAATCCGGGGTAGAACCCTAAATTGAACCTTAAATTGAATGCCCTAATCCAATCGATGAGCTACTGGAATTATTTTACTCTACTCTTCAAAATAATTTTGGGCGCTTTTGGTTTTTGTATACAGAGAGGGTGATGCAAAAGTGCAAACGACTATAAACAAATGTTCTAAAAGACGAGCAATATAAAGGTCTATGAATGTATATTCTATGGGACTAAATTAATGGCAACCAAACAAATAAAGGCACTAAAATTATAGTGTATTAAACTCGGTTAGACAAAATTAAAGTTGGGCGTCATTCCAAGAAAAGATGGATGCATGACACCAAATTTGGTCAAAGTAGAGATGTTATCCATTGACTAGTTTGGTATAATTATATACATATATACATTGCACTACTGTCGACAAGTGTCAAGATCGTATATGTGGCCACTTATTTAATTAAACCCCCTAATTGAACCCTAAATTGCTGTAATGGAACTCTAAATGCTAATTGAACCCTGATTAAGCCCTAAATTGAATGCCCTAATCGAATCGAACCCTAAATTAAACTATTTGAACCCCTAATTGAATCCTAAATTGAATGCCCTAATACAACCGAACCCTAAATTGAACTAATTGAACCCTAAATTGAATGCCCCAAATCAACCGGACCCTAAATTGAACTAATAGAACCCCAAAAATTCATCCTAAATTGAAGTAATTGAACCATAATTAAATCCTAAATTGAATGCCCTAATCGAATCGAACCCTAAATTAAACTAATTAAACCCCTAATTGAATGCCCTGATCCAACCGAACCCTAAATTGAAATAATTGAACCCCCTAATTGAACCCTAAATTGAATGCCCCAAATCAACCGAACCCTAAATTGAATCAATAGAACCCCCTAATTGAACCCTAAATTGCTGTAATTGAACCTTATTAAACCCTAAATTAAATGCCTGAATCGAACCGAATCCTAAATTAAACTAATTGAACCCCTAATGGAACCCTAAATTGAATGCCCTAATACAATCGAACCCTGAATTGAAATAATTCAAGCGCATCGGATATGTGCATTTTGAACAATTTTTTCCCTATTTGAACATTGATCATTTGTTTGATGATTTTAGGTTGTTAATTGTGCATTTGAGAATTGTGATTATTGATCTGTGATTTTAGGTTGTTAATTGATGATTTTAGGTTGTTAGCTGTGCATTTGAAGTAATTGCGATTATTAATTGATGATTTTAGGTTGTTAATTGTGCATTGAGCATTTGAGATATTGAGATCATTGAAGGAGGATGGGACCCAATTGGATTGAATGTGTGATTTTTGTTAATTTTTATTGCATTGAGCATTTGAGAATTGAGAATTGAGATTGTTGACGGAGGATGGGACCCAATTGGATTGAGATACCAGTTAGTTACCGCAGATACGGACACCACGTCTGATCGACGGTGTCCGACATTTACAAAATAAATCAACATATGCCAATGTGTCCGGAGGTGCATGTCGGTGGGTGTCAGACACGTGTCCGGAGGCGTCGGACACGTGTCGGTATGTGTTGGACACGTGTCCGGAGGTGTCAGACACGTATCGGACAACATATCGACACCCTATATGAGGTGTCGGAATTGAGATTGTTGACTGTGCATTAAATATAGGTTAATTAGGTTAACACGACATTTTTAGCATGCACCCCCTGGAATCTCATCGTGGCTCCAGCACTGGCTATAATTAGCCCTAATTAGTCATGAGTAACAATATTTTAATAAATCAACTAACCCTAATTAGCTCTAACGAGCCTAATTAGTTTTAATTAACCCTAAAAACTTAATGAAAATCAAATTAGCTGTAATTACCCCAAATTAGCCCAAATGAACCCAATAGTATATTGATTATAGTTAGCCTAATTAGTCGTAATTTGCACTAATATAACCCAATTAAGCCTAATTAGCGCTAATTAGGACTAATCAACACTACTTGGAACAATTAAACCCTAATTAGGACTAAATAACCCTAATTAGTCTTAATCAACCCTAATTAGCTATAATTATCCAAAACTAGCCCTTATTAAGAATAATTAGCCCTGACATAACCCAATTAAGCCTAATCTAGCCCTAATTAGGACTAATCAGCACTACTCGGCACAATTAAACCATAATTAAGACTAAATAACCCTAATTAGTCCTAATCAACCCTAATTAGCTATAATTATCCAAAACTAGCCCTCATTAACAATAATTAGCCCTAACATAACTTAATTAAGCTTAATCTAGCCCTAATTAGGACTAATCAGCACTACTCGGCATAATTAAATCCTAATTAGGACTAAATAACCCTAATTAGTCCTAATCAACCCTAATTAGCTATAGTTAATACTCATAATTAACCCTAATAACCCAGTTAGCCCTACTTAGCCCTTGTACATCCCATAATTACTCCATATTGCCCAGAGATGGTTCAATTACTCATTATTTACAAACCCTGCCTTCTTCATATTAGTTGTAATTTTGAGAAGTCCATTGGCAACGAGATGGTTCAACTCGTTGCCAACGAATTCTATTTAATGTGGAATTGGTAACATATGTAACGATATTTCTGCAATTTTGATATTTCAGAAAGATTCTTGCATATGTTATCAATTTCTAAACGCATATATGCATAAAAACCCTTAGTTCCCGTTCAAAGGTACTCATTACAAAGTAATGCTTTGTAATGAGCCTTTAGATGTCCAGTTTGGACAATTTGGAAAAGCTAATTGTTTATAAAACAGTGTTTTGACTCATGCTTTGTGTTTTATGTCGTGGATATTTGGTACACGTTCTCGTGTGTTTCTCTGGGTGCATACAGATCTGGTGTTCTAACATCCGTCAAACCTTGCAAGGCAAGGTTAGATGAATGTTAGAGCTCCTAATCGATGTCGTGTACTTGGAGAAATGCGGGGAGGTGCTGCCGAATTTTTCGCAAACATGGGACTAAGCATGAGTTATTCACTGTTTTATAAACATGTGCTTTTCTGAATGGGATAGGACCACTACCTGTTAGAGAGTGGAGGGGAAATATATAGACATGTTGTAACATTCATGCATTCATATTTACATTGGCAATGCCTAATGATAGATAATAATTGAAGGTGGTATACAGTACAATAATTCAATTGTCATGTCTGTCAATCGAAATTGGATGAAAAGGTAGAATGCTGAAGATTTTGAGTGTCGCGTTGACCAAATTTTCGACTTCGCTTATGCGCATCCTACACATGTTGACCTTGAGAAGATAAGGTGTCTGTGTGGTAGATGTGAGTTGTTGCACTTGAGAAAAAGAATTGAAGTAAAATGGCATCTTTGTCGGTATGATTTTATGGGTGGATACACAAGGTGGACGCAGCACGGGGAAACCATAATATTGTCATCCAACCCAACTAGTCAAACTGAAGTTAGGGAGGAGGCACGATATGATTACCGAGATATGATTATGGATGCTGGGCATGCTAATGTTGACTGGGGTGATGACGGTCCACAACCGCAGAACGAGGGGGCTCATAAGTTTTATGAGTTATTGAGAGCTACGTAATGGAAGAACTTGTAAACTTTTTTAGTCAATATTTCGGGCCTGATGTTGGTACAAGGTTAAATCAACTAGGCCGAAATGACCCCGAATCAAGTACAAATTTGGAAGGGCAATTGTCAATATTCAAGCAGTCAGGTAGTCCGTTTGGCCGAACGTATACTCGATGGCTAACGGATGAAGAATACAGTGCTGCAACAATATATGCCTTTCTAAATTGCGATGAAGTTTCGGCATTCATTGAGTAAGTTAAAGTCTTAATTCACTTACATTGATGTACATAATTGAAAGTGTGTGTTAAGCGAGTCAACTATATATATTGGTGTGCAGTGAGTTCGATGCGGAATCTTTAATCACTAATCCCGGACTTGAATCTCATTGGAAATCACAATTTGTACAGTGGTTCAAAAGGCGTGTAAGATTGTTATCATTGATATTATGTGTTATATACAGTTCTGTGGCCAATTAGTATATTGATTTATCCTTAATTTTAATCGTCATCTACAATAGGTTTAGTCAATGGATAGACCAGTGGCCTTCTGCTTGAAATCACTAGCTGAAGGCCCTAACAAACAAACATCCTGTTACAGAGGCTGTATCATCAATGGGTTTAGGTTTAACGTAAAAGATGATGACCGAACAAAACAAACCCAAAACAGTGGAGTATTGGTCAACGGCGACTGTTATGCCAAGAATTGCATGGACTTTTACGGAGAGCTAGATGAGATTGTTGAGCTAAAATATCTGGGTTCCCAAAACCACCTGGTAATGTTCAAGTGTACGTGGTTCGATGTCACATGCAGTAGAGGAATCCGTGTTAGCTCTCAAGGGATTGTAGATGTCAATGTCAAGTCAAGACTTGCATCAGACGAGTCCTTTGTGTTTGCTAGTCAAGCTGTACAAGTCTTTTATGCGGAGGACGTCGCCAATCCCAAATCTCATTGGTATACAATTATTAAGTCCAAGAAATTGCCCGTGACATATGACAGTGAGCCAGACTCCTTTCAAGCCGACCAACCACCTGTCTTGTTCCCTGTTGAGGTCAACAACGAGAAGGACGATCTTCCGCTTCCAACAACACTTCATGTAGGAGAAGAAGTCATAGATGATGACGCGAAAGACGTAAAAAGTGTTGGAGATGATGTGACCGAGTCTACTGATGAAGAGGATGAATTAGAAGATGAAGAGGACGACGAGTCCCACGAAGAAGAGGACGACGAGGAAAGTGATGAAGATGATGATTCTCAAACTGAAAATGATTGAGTTGTAATGTTGTAACAAACCAGGGAAAAAATGTAGTAACATTTTAGAACTTGGTTCATATTGATGTGTTTTTGCACCTCCGTTCATATGTATATAGTGCCGATGATGATTTCTGCCAAATTATTATTTTTAATGTGTTCATGTATTTGTAATTTAACTATACGAAGTCAGATATGGATAGGATACGGGCTATTCGTGGTCGGGTTGGACGCCGAGCTGCTTCCTCCCCGGTGGGTCCCACCTCGTCATTGCCCACTGATGACGAGGCACATAGTGATCGCGTACAGCAGATGGGGCCCCAGCTCAAGCCCCAGCCCCAGCCATCGCCATCGCCATCGCCTCAGCCTGATGCAGATTCATCCCACACGCGCGTTGATTCTCCTTCTTTCGTGGGTTCTACCACAGGTATAGTTGATAACGGTGTTTAGTACATTTTTGCTAGCCTTATATTTAAAGTATATTTGAACTGTATTAATGTTAGTGTTTTGTAGGATCTCGACGAGGCCGTGGTCCGACACGGGGGGTACGCATCGACCCCCAGCATAAACAGAGAGTTACGCTCACCTAGGAGGGCCTGTAAGTAAAAAAATATCACATCATGCCTTATATTTAAAATTTTGGGGTGTTAATTTATATTTGAACTGTATTAATTTATTTATTTACTTCTTTGGCAGGATCCTGGAGAATCAGGCGAGGACGAAGATCGGCGTTCTTGTGAAGGGCCGATTCTTCGAGCCACGCCTGTACTGGAAGGACTGGCATGTCGCTGCGAGGGAGTCCCTATGGGAGGAGTGGCTGGTACGGTGAAGTATTTTTTTCAGCGATAGTATTTGTTTAATTAGAGTTTGTTTTCTGTAGTTAATTTGTGTTATTGAATGCCTTACAGGAGGGGTTCACGTTTGACTCGCCTGAGCAGCAGGCACTGGGGCAGCAGGCCTTCTTTGCTTACATCAACAAGAATTACCGCCGATGGCTCCACGACACAAGGGACCGGGCTAAGAAGATGCTGCCCGAGGGTGCCCCGATGACGAGATATCCCCCACATTGGATATCTCCGACTGTATGGACGGTGATGATAGATCGGTGGGCTGGGGATCCAGGTTGGGACGCCAAGAGTAAGAGCGGGGCTGAGAACAGACAGAAAAAGATCCGACACACACGGGGGGGTCGGTGCCACACGACATCGTCCGACACAAGAATGCGGTCGAGCACCCGGATCTGGAGGACAATGAGGTCGTAGCTCTGACGTATAATCAGACGCACGTGCGGAAGAAGGACAAGGACGAGGCACACCGGGCGGGCGACTATATTTCAGATATTGCCCGGCGGATCGATGTGAGTCAATTTGTTTAAGTTGTTAATTTTTTGTCTTTTTATCCTCAATGTCTGTTGCGTTAATTAATGCCCTAACATATCTTTATATCACTATTTTTGCAGGCCTCGTATGAACAGCTTAGGGGGTCCGAGGAGCAGTCCGGACATCCATCAGCGTCCACTAGTACGGGTGCGAGTACTGGGGCGTTGAAGCGATGGCTGGATATGCTGGAGGTCGTCAATCGGCCGAAAGGCCGCATACGCGGCCTGCCTAGTCGGACTGCTCGTGCCATGATAGGAGCGTCCTCACCCCCTGCTGCCCCTCCCCAGACACCGGCTCCTCAGCATCCGTTGGACGACGAGGAGATCGCGCGCATTGCTACGGTGGTGTTGAAGATGATCAAGGAGCAGGATCAGTAGGGTACCGCAACTGGACATGCCGAGCTGGCCTGAATCAGCAGGATCCAGATCCGGGACTCGGCAACCCCTGATGAGCCCCTTCTCGTGCCCGGCCCCCGCGCCCGACTTGTACTCTTCTATCCTCCTCTAACCGGCTGTATCCGGTTCCCAGCTTGTACATAATGAGTCTTTTTTATGATTAATTATACATATTTCTTTGTGTATTGATTATTGCGCGTTGTTGTTGAGGATTGATTTTTTTATTACAGGTTTGGGCATTAGAAATATAAAAATAAATATTTTTAAAAAATTTTGACTTTTGGCGACGGATTATATCCGTCACTAAATTTTTTTTATCACTATCGGTTTTTTAGCGCCGGAATATTCCATCGCTAAATAAGACATTTAGCGACATAATATTCCGTCGCTAAAAAATTTATTCCGTCTCTAATTTAACAAAACAAATTAAATTAAAATACTTAAAATATAATTAGAGAGGGATATTTCGTCGCTAATTAATAAATAAATCCATCACAAAAACTTAAATATTATACGACGGATTTGAAAATTCTGTCGCTAAACTATTAGTGACGGGCTTTTATACGAGAGACTTTTAACGAAGGTAAATCCGTCGCTAAAACATTTAGCGACGGATTTTAGGCTTTTAGCGAGGGATTTTCCCGTCGCTAAAAGCCTTTTTTCTTGTAGTGAAATGAAGCTTCATGTTTGCTACACAAATTGAACTTAAAAAATTAATTAAATGAATAAGTGTACAACATGCAATGTCTGACCATGAAATGTTATCCAATCATTTGATTAGAAGAAATGAAAAATAAAAATAAGCATGCAAAATAATCTTATTTGTAGCAAATTAAAAATATATAAACAGACTGTTAAGAAGGTTGACTAGCATGCAATTTCAATCTATTGATAACATAAAGTAAAAATTTTGCGCTGACTTGTGAGAATCGCGACAAAATCGCTATCCTAAAGGCTTTATCATCTCCCCAGATAATCGTCATAATGGCTAAACTTCCTGAACCATTAACCATTGAAATGCATTAGGCAAATGATGGTATCATCTCCCCAGCATGGGTGCCAATCAACAATAAATCCTCCAAGATAAAAACCAAGGATCAACGGTGTTGATTTCTCTGTATAGAGCATACGTTAAGCAAATAGCCTTGGTGTGTTTTCCTTGCTAGGAGTGTCTCCTTTTACTGCAGAAGAAGGACAAGGATTTACACACATTTAAAAATAATGGTCAAAGACATTAACATAAAATTTAAGACAATGTAAAACGCAAAAAAAATGTTTACTAAAGAACTTATGACTGAAATGTTAATTCAAAGTCTAACAACTCCTACAAAGGTTTAAAACCCTGAAATATCAATAGTAGAATACAAATTCTTTAGGCAACATTATATTGCGAAATGGATGATTAAGTGCTTTCCCGGCTTTAACCTACATTTAGATAGTGTTTGACAGAGTTTTCATTTCCAGTTTTATTTTTATTTTTTAGTTTTCTACACTAGAGAAAAAATGCATTTGGCAGACAATTAATTTTTCTTTTTTCTTTTCCCCTTTCCCCTTCAGTTTAGTAACCAGTTTTAAAAATGGGGCTGTTTTTCAAAATTACATTTTGGAGTTTTGGGTTTTCAGTTGTGGTTTTTGTTTTCAGATCCAACCTTTAAATTTTGTTAGAAGAGAAAAAATGAGCATTATTTTAACAAACCCCCCTCACACAGAGCACCACCACTACCACCACCAGACACTTCCTTCAATTAGCAAAACCTTTACCACGTCGCTACCATGGCCACCATCCCCACTCCCACACATGCTCACACCACCACCAGCAGTTATCCCACCATCGTCACCCTATTTCCTGACCCACAAATCTGCCCCGCCATTTCCATCCCATGCTTTCGACAACCACGAGTCTGCCCCATCACCGCCACACTCGCACTACTGCCACCCATAAATCTATCCCAGCACTGCCATCGTATCATCATTGCCACCATGGATCTGGCCTCATTTACCAAGCCACGCCTTCGACAATGAAACAGACCTCAACCCACCATATCCACGCCACTGCCATGGACAACCAATGGGACCTTAAGCAACGCCGTCACCTTAGTACCGTCGCACAACTCATAATTTTCCCTATCGTCATCATCGCCACCAATGAATCTACCTATCGTCACAATCTCATTGTTGTGTCTCTTGTTATTTCTCCCTGCAAAAGCTTCCTCAAAACAAACCCATTTCATTCGTTGTATGAAAGGGTTTCTTGAGAGAGTGCAATTACAATTAAGTGGTGGTGCTGCAAATTGGATGGTGTTAGCGGTATTGATCGATGATGGTGCTTCGGAGTTTTGGGAAAGTGTCCGTTAGAGAAAAATGCAATTATAAGGTTAGTAGAAATATTAAAAAAAAAAGGTAAACAAAAAACTCAAAATAAAAACTAACTAATCAAACAACCATTTGTTTTTGTAAAAAACAAAAAATAAATTGGTTTTAGTTTTTTATTTTTTTAAAAACTAAAAATGCAAATGATTTCAAACAGACCCCTAGTGTTAACAACTTACGTTTGAGAATGCCATAACGGACTATGGCTTGAATTTGGTGCCTTAATCAAACTTCAATTAGTCACACACATAATATTGAATCATTGATATAGGGTTTGGTTCACAGTAGGTAGCGCTACTAAAGGCCATGAGCTTTAATCTTGATTCTCGTGCGAGTCTTTAAGGATCAATCCAGTTCCTACAGTCGCATCTTTTAACAACCACTCTCATTTAGGTGACTCCTCTAAGGGTAAGTGTGACTGTATCTTAGAAAAATATATGCCTTGGGTTCATTCAAGGTAAAACCCTTCCTTAACATCACATCAAGTAACATTATCACCATAGGAATATGGAGAAGATGCTTTCCTATAAAGTCGTGCTATCATTATTAAGTCAGTCTATATATGTGATACCCCGGAAAATACCGAAAATTTATCTAACCGTGAGTTTGATTAATTAAGGGGTGTTATTTTTATTAAGTAGCAATATGACGTCACCAGGGTTGAGGGTGTCGCAATATAGGTTATGCCTATCCATTGAATCTTCTTCATGGGGCATCCAATCATAAGGTTGGGTTACCCTCACTGCTGACTACATGTGTGCTTAAGCCCCATACCCCTTGAAGAGTCAAATTCGATATTTTTAGGTAGACCTTTGGTTAAGTTATCGGCTAAGTGTTTTTTGAATCTCAGATAATTAAGATATATCACAATTTTATTTATTAGTCCCTTAGTAGACCTGTACCTTACTTGCATATGCCTGTAAATCCTTTTGTTTGAGTGAGACTGTATTTTAAGATCTACAACAGCTTAGCAATCACAATGCACTGATCAAGCTTGTAAAGCCTTATACAATAAAGTTATTCTAGCAAAAGGTTTCTTAACCTTCAACCTATGTACATGCAATGTCGAAAGTGATTAATTCATTATTCTAGCAAAAGGTTTCTTAACCTTTAACCTATGTACATGCAAGGCCAAGTCTCCTAAGGCGTAGTCATATTAGTTAAGTATAGTATCCTATAATTTGAGAATCCTTCAGTTATAATGTCATGCTCCCAAGTTATTCTTTAAAGGTATACTAGAGTTGGCATGCAGGGCACTGTACTTGATTACTATCATAAAATCTGAACTTCTTTAATATTTTTCTAAGGCACTTTAAGAGTTTTTTCTGATGTCATTCCGAAAACTACATGAGCTTCTCAAATCTTTCATATCAAAGTTCTTAGATAAATAGGTCCTAACATTCTTAACAACATCTAGATTAGTCCCGAAGATCAGCATATCACCTATGTTTAGGCAAAGTGTGAAGTGTTCACCGCTATCTTCTTTATAATATATACATTTTTTTCGAGATCATTACTCTTAAATCCATTACCTACAATAGTTTCGTCCAACTTTTCATGGCATTACTTAGGAGCTTGCCTAATACCATATAGTGACTTCTTACTTGCTGACCTTATACGTAATGTCTCGAAAATTCAAAATGACACTCACTCGATCAGGTACAGTAAGACAATAATATCCTCACAACCAAAATGGACAACCATCATCAGATTAAGTAAACTGTTAATCAAACCATACTCTTAATATATTGTCATAAATGGAACATCAAATCTAAGTCTGAAAACTTTAAATAACAATATTCACCAACGTAGTGGTTCTAATGATCAATAATAACTTAACTCAATTTTTCTAGCTTGGCTCTAATCCATACTCAAGTAACCTAATGTTGGTTATCACATGCGGAAAGAAAGTTAAAAGAGAGAGCTACTGAGAGCCAAGTAAGGTCGACCAAGGATTAAAAACAAAGCGATTCGAATGATTTTCCATATATGGTCAAATGACAATTTTTAAAAAGGATTTTTAAATAAAACCAAGTCATTTTGATCTAGACATATGGAATATTATCAACTTATCCCTCAAAAATCTATAACAGTTCAAAACATTCAAATGCAATAAAAAAGGACATATAATATTGAAGATGAGAAGTACAGATTAACAAAGCCACCCCGATAGTGCTCAGATATACTCTACATATGCATATAGACACTAACTTTCAACACCGCAGCCCAAGTGACGTCACTGGAGCTAAGATGTCAATCCTATCAACATCACAGCCTTTAATACAACACATAACTACTACAACTTTAAGACCATAAAGGAACGTCATAACACATCCTTATAAAAAAATTTCCTTAAAAGTATGCACCGTACCATAGTGAAAACTGTATAACATTATACGCTTAATGTTTACACCAAATTTGCATCACCGTGATGACATATTCCTCATAGAACTTTAACATAATTTCTCTTTACCTTCACCAGAGGGTTCTCCTCATTCAAACCTAGCATACAAAAAACACATTAGATAAGCAATGAGCGCAAATCGCTCAATAAGGATAATACAAGGAGTACAACGCACTACCCTTTCTGAAATATTGGAGAATTGATTACAAATTCTCAACGAAGGCAATGAATTTAAGAATACCAAGAACAAACATCTGCAAACACCTTGATACGTCACCTTTATTCAGACTGAGCGACTCAAGCCCAACCCAACAGAATATCATCATTTCCACTTAGACAGACTCATGGACTATGCAAGTGCAATGCAATGCAACAGAATAATCATCATGAGAATAACAAGACAATAAAATCATTAATATCAAATAACATCAATTGTAGTGCATGTTTGACTCGACACGCTCTAGCGCGCTTCATCCTTTTTGTCAGTTACTTTCTTTTTCACTAACTACCAGTTACTGCACTTCACTCCACTTCACTGACCCTCCACTTATTGATGCCCCTTCATACGAGGTGTTCATCTCAGTCTCGTTAAAGAGACGGTTTTCATCAAAGGAGTGGACTTAGAGAATGTTTCGATCATAAGTTCTTAACAATGTATCTAGCTCATCAACAGGCGGACTAAGGAAATTTAGTCTACCTTAAGTCCTTAATAGCACAACTCAATAAGAAGTACCAAGTCATAAGATCAATCGGTATTCAAGCATAAATATAGGAGCTCAACATAAACATCATCAACATGGTATGCTAAACAAAACAATGAATAGCATAATGGAACCACACTATCCTTACTTGTTTAGCTGTAGCTGATGAACTCCTCGCTTTTGGATTTTCTCAACAAACGGGGTCATCTATCCAAACAAAATTCTTCTTATCAGACAACCTTAAAATACAAACACACACCCAACCTTAACGTTTTTTGCTTATATGTTCATCACTTATTACGGCTAATTCGTTAACTAGATTTGTCCTAGCTCATAACAGTGCACCAACCGCACTACCATACTTCTTAAACCTATTTTAACTCAAATTTCTCATTCCTTATGCTTCTTGCTACTTAACCATCAGTTATCACAAAATTCATCACTGGTGTGGAAAAATACGAAAACACCCCCAGACATAGGTAAAATTACCTAAACACCCCATGTCGAGTCTTGCACCAATAAACACTACTTAAAATATCTTTTTAAAACAATTTGAACTGAAAAGTCATTCGGTGAATTATTTGCTCGAAAATCCTATTCGGATAACCAACCCAAGCACTAGGGAACCAATTTTGTCAAATATAAGAATTGGCATCAAAATGTTATGAAACTTTAGACACTGAAGTAACTTAGCTACATATGATCTCCATAAAAATTTCCGATTAAAATACATCCATCCGTTATTTTTAAAAATTAGAAAACCTACTTTAAGGATAAATATATTTAACATCTTTAGCAAACTCAGAAACATTCCAAAAATTCACAGCATGTAGATCTTTTAAAAACAAGAGGAGTTTCTCTTTCGCGATTGGCCAAATTCTGGCTTATAGCCATGTTTCGAAATTAAAGTTTGAAAATAATTAGAGAACATGACTGTTATTGACAATTACAGTTACCGTTCATCACTTATGGATCAAATTTACACTCTTTCACCCCCCACCCCACCCCCCCACCCACACACACACACACACCTGCGTTCTTCCAGATTTTCATTCCCATGATCATTCCCCTCTTTCACACACACCTGCATATTATGCTCACATATACAAATCTCAATTTAATTTCACTTCACGTCCCCTTAATCCACTTTATTTCCCACCTATGTAATCCACCTTTTGCGACAGCAAATCAAACCATAAGCTAATTCAGCCTTAACCCCTAAAGGACACACACCAAAACACCAAGAACATGCGCGCGCACGCACACACATTAAAGGTTGGTTTTTATCTTACTTTGAAGACCCGTAACTTCTTCGATTCTCCACAAATGCACCTTCTGTTTCTTGCAAATTCTTCCTTTTTCTTCCTGCTATAACTTCTGAGTTCATTCCTTCACAAAATTCTTCTTGGATGTTGTTCAGTTCCCCCCTCAAATAGTTTCTCCGCACACTAATGATTGATTTTTGCCTTCGGTGATCGATAACTCCTCTAATTCTTCACCAAATTGCTCTTGTTTTTCTTGAGTTGTTTTCCTCTCTCTTCCCTCTGTAAATTCTCAGCTGAAAGTATACCAGAATTTTGCCTAGATTTTCCGTAACTCTCCTTCAAATAGTTGTCCCTGATAAGCTTCTTCATGCCACCTCAACTCCCACATTACTTCACATGCACACACTTCACCTCCTGGAAAAATGAGGTGTCACTTTCCCTGATTTGTGGCTGTCTTTGGTAGCCACGAAACCAGGCCAATTTTTTAATAAATAATAATAATAAAATTTAAACAAGGATATCACATCCTCCCCCCTTCAGAAAATTTCCTTGTTGAAATTTAAGATAATGTATTTTAATCCAAAAATAAGTGAGGTAATCTTTGCTGCATCAAAGCTTCGGGTTGCGAGGTGGCCTCCATTTGCGTGGTTTCTCCAAATCACCTTGACCACCGGTACTACTTTAGAGCGAAGTACTTGCTCCTTTCTATCAACCACTTCCACAGGTACCTTTTGATATGATAGGTTGTCGCGAATCTCTATTGATTCTAGTGTTATCACGTATGACGGGTACACCTTTAGATACATGGAACACATTGTGCAAGTGATCCAATTCCAAGGGTAGCTCAAGTTTATATGCTATTGCTTTAATCCTTGACAAGAGCTTGAATGGTCTGATGAATCTAAGACTTAATTTTTCCTTTTTTCCAAACCATATAATCCCTTTCCACGGCGACACCTTTAGAAATAAGAGGTCACCTACCTCGAATTTCAATGCCCTTCGTCTCTTATCAACGCAGCTCTTCTGCCTACTCTGTACGGTACGAAGCCTATCTTGTATATTTTTAACCTTATCTTCTGTTTCTTTAATTAACTTGGTACAAGATAATCGCTTCTCTCTGACTACATCCCAACAAATTGGTGTACGACACCTTTGACCATAAAATGCTTCATACGGGGCCATATTCTGACAACCATTATGATACAAAAACTTAATTAAAAGTAACTATTCATTCCAATTTCATCCAAAGTCTATGACACATGCTCTCAACATGTCTTTCAAAATATGGATTGTTTGTTTGGATTATCCATCCGTCTGTGGACAAAACGGCGTACTCATGCTTAACTTGGTTCCCCACTCCTTTAGGAAACTCTTCCAGAACCTTGAGGTGAATCTCGTGTCCCAATCGAATACGATAGTAACTGGCACACCATATCGGTTGACTAACTCTTTGATATAAATTCAAGCTAGTTGTTCTTTTTTTCCCTTGAATACCCTTCTCTTATAGGAATAAATCGAGTCATTTTGGTTATCAATCTACAATCAACCAAATAGATGCATTCCATGGTAACATTGTCCCACTTCCACTCGGGAATAGCTAATCGTTGTAGCTGTCCAGCCATCTTCCTATGATCAACTTTTGCCTGCTGACAGTTCATGCATTTTCATACAAACTCCGATATCTCCTTTTTCATGCCCGGCCACCAAATTTTTTTTCGTAAACCCTGATACATATTTGTCTCTCCCAGATGGATTGAATACTTGGAATTATAAGCGTCTGTCGAGATTTTCCTTTTTAATTCATCCTTAGGTGGAACATACACCTAACTTCATATCTATAAATCCCTTCCCCATTGCAACTGAAATCTTCTTTGTCATTCTTTTTGATCCACCCCCATGAATCTTGAGTAACTCCTTGTCTTGACTTTCGGCTTCTTTAATTCGATCAAGTAGCGTTGGTCAAATCTCCATCTAGGACAGGCTACTACTCCCTTCTCCTTTCACTCGCATATCAATTTTGAGCTTGTTCAGGTCGTCTACCATACCCTTCTGTTGGGTAATCATGGAAGCTAAATTCTCTGTTTTCTTCTACTCAAGTCATCAACTACCACATTCGCCTTCATAGAGTGGTACAATATAGAGAAATCATAATATTTAAGGAGTTAAAACCACCTTCACTGCCGCATATTAAGCTCCTTCTGAGTGAAAATATACTTTAAACTTTTTTGATCCATATAAATGTCACATGGCACCATATAGGTAATAACTCCAAATTTTCAAGACAAATACCACTAACTTTTCTGGTGCCTTGATGTATAAGCGATCACTTTCCCATTCTGCGTAAGAACACATCCTAACCCTTCTCAGAATGCATAACTATATATCACAAACCTATCAGACCCAGATGGTAAGGTAAGTACTGGTGTAGTCACTAACTTTTCCTTCAGTTCTTGAAAGCTAGGCTCACACTTCTTTGTCTAATTAATCTTCACATTCTTCTGGGTCAGGTTGGTCAGCGGGGAGGCAATCTTAGAAAAGTTTTTAATGAGCCTTCGATCATACTCTGCTAGTCCTAGAAAACTACAAACCTCATAAATGGATGTCAGACGCTCCCAGTTTGACACTGCTTTGACTTTTCTTGGATCTATCGATAACCTTTCCTTGTTACCATGTGACTCAAGAACTGCACCTTTTCAAGCCAAAACTCACACTTCTTGAATTTGGCATATGATTTGTGTTCTCTCAATATTTTTAAAACTTGCCTAAGATGTTGAACATGTTCTTCTTTACTCTTTGAGCATATCATAATGCCATCGATAGAAACGATAACACAACAATCGAGATATTCTTGAAAAACCTGATCCATCAAATCCATAAAGGCTGTTGGGGCATTAGTAAACCCAAAAGGCATCACCGAAAATTCATAGTGCATTTACCTGGTCCTGAAGGCAGTCTTAGCAATGTCGCTTTCCTTCACCTTCAATTGATGATATGCCGATGAAGGTCAATCTTAGAGAAATATTTTGCGCCCTGCAACTAATTAAAAAGATCATCTATACAAGGCAAAGGATACTTATTCCCGACCCTCACCTTATTCAGCTATAGGTAATCGATGTATAGCCTCATAGACCCATCTTTTTCCTTACAAATAACACTGGGCTCCCCATTGAGAGACACTAGGACGAATAAATCCTAGCTTCAATAGTTCTTCCAATTGTACCTTCAGCTCACTCATATCGGAAAGTGTCAACCTATTAGGTGTCTTGGATACGGGGCCAATTTTAAAAACGAAATTAATATTGACCTCCACTTCTCAGTCTAGTGCTAACCCTGAAAGATCTTCAGGAAAAACATCTAAAAATTTGTTGACTACTAGCATCTGCTCCAGTTATGACTTGAGAATGTCGTTGGTGTGGAAAGAGGCATGAGGGCACCAATTGTGTAAAATAACAAGAGCTTGTTTTAAGTATGGCAAGCATAGCCACGGGGAGAATGTTTGCAAGTTAAATTAGCAAGTTTGTTACAAGTGCCAATAAGCAGGAGTGATGTACCCATTTTTGTGAGAGAGGGGGAGAGAGAGGGGCTGTAACCATGGTTACTCTCTCTCTCTCTCCCCCTCTCTCACAGAAATGGGTACAGCACCCCTGCTGTAATCATGGGTTATAGCAAGGGATCCAAATCCAAAAGCAGGGCATAACGCAAATGAGTGTCCTCAATGAAAGCACTAGCCATAGAAAGAAGGTCGAGAGCAATAGGTCATGCTAATGCTATGGAATTAAAGGAAGCTATAAAATCTAAAGAGGTAGTGACATGTACTTTTCCTATCTATTTTCATAAAGCCCTTGTATTATTTGATTCTGGTGCTACCCATTCCTTTGTTTCATTAGCATTTGCAGGAACATTGAAGACACCATGATATCTTATATGTGTGCCAGATAACCTCGCCACCCGCTACGAACACAGTGACGAGTTTGTAGAGTAGTAATTAGGTAAGGAGGCTTTACGACCTTATCTCCTTGGATGACAACTTTAGGTCTATTAGGCATTGACAACTTAATCAACTTACGACGACAATCTACGTTAGCATGATGTGGAGCTAACCAATCAATTATGAGGATTACGTCAAAGTCCCCCAAATCTAAGGGCATAAGATTAGCATGCAAGATTTGATCAGCTACTTGAATCGGGCATTCCTTATAGATTTTAGTGGCTTGAAGGGAGTTGCCACTGGGTATGTTCACAGCAAGTATGTCATTAAGTGACTGACATGGTGTCGTTAACGTTTCTGCAAATGCTAATGAAACAAAGGAATGAGTAGCACCAGAATCAAATAATACAATGGCTATATAGGAACAGAGAGCAAAAGTACCTATCACCACCTCTTTAGATTTTATAGCTTCCTTTAATGCCATAGCATTAGCACAACCTATTGCTCTCAACCTTCTTTCTATGGCTAGTGTCTTTCGTTAAGGACACTCTTTTGCCTTATGTCCTGGTTATTGGCACTTGTAACAAACTCGCTGATTCAACTTGCAGACATTCACCCTGTGGCCCTGCTTGACACACTTAAAACAAACTCCTGTTACTTTTACATAGTTGGTGCCCTCATGCCTCGTTCCACACTAACGAAATTCTCAAGTTCCACCCATTTGCCCTGAACCTTGTCCAGATTTTCCTTCGTCTATCCTCTTTTTAAATTTTCTTGCGCTCCCCTTGCTCTTGTCTTGACCTCTATTCTGTTTCTTTCCTAGTTCCCTTCTCTCCTCCCATGCTGCCCGACTTTCTGCTTCCACCAACAATGCCTTCTCCATCGCCTCAGTGAACGTTCGAAGTTGAAATTTTTTTAGTATTCTCCTCAAGGGTTTTCTTAAACCCTCTTCAAAATATCTAGCCTTGTGATCCTCCTTATTTACTTGATGAGGGGCAAAGTGCGCCAATTCATCAAATTCCCGATTGTATTATTCCACAGTTTTGTCTTTTTGTTTCAATCGGAGAAAATCTGTTTCCAATCTACTTTACACTCAAGGGAAAATACTTTTCCTCGAATAACCGCTTAAATCGGCTCCACCTGACTTAGGTCCGATCTGCTCTCCTCTTTTCCTCCACTTGTTTCTGCACGTCCCACTAATAAATTGCTGCCCCTTGTAACATTGTGTAGCGAACATAACCTTCTGATGCTTTCCACAACCTACTATTCCAAACACCTATTCCATTTCCTTTAGCTAAGTAACCGCTTGTATTGGATCACTTCCTTTTTGCTACTGGAACCGTTGCATTAGCAGCAACTGGTTGTGATGTGGCTGTAGAAGTCCCATCAGTTCCCTTCTTAAGTCTTCTTTACCAATTTCTTCCCTTTTTTCCGTTCTTTTCCCCCATGCTGGCGCCTTCCGTGTTGGCCAAAGACACTTCACACTGGGGTGCTTCCTGTGGAGAGTCTCTCATGTCTCCCTGGTATAGGAATCTCTCAATTTCGTAGATTACGTACCATTCTCAAAATCGCATAACGAGTCTTACACTCACATATAATAAACACATCTTCATAAAATAACAACATTAGCACAATATAAGTCTTATGCTACGATCAACATACAATGATAGATTCTGCATTTAGACATACAACATTTATCTTAAGCAAAACCATATCGCTCTTTGAAAAACTTCGTCCTCCAGTAATTCTCATCTACTAACATCTTTTTCTCGTTACCAGACAAGGCCCTACAGGAGAGCATTCACGGACTTCTTGTATCTTTTGAACAACCCGCAAGCTAGCATCCATCGTATCCTCAACCAACCTATTTCCGTTCTTCTTTTACTTGAGACATTCTATCTCCATTTTCTTTATCTCACTATCTAATTTAGACCTTTTTATATTTTTATTTCCAAAAATTCATGACTTTCTTCCAAGACCGCTCACTCGGTCCTTCTTCTTTCATTTCTACATCAACTCAATAAGGTTGATCATCCTCTACTTCATTTACCTCAAGGCCCTGCAAATTCATGACCATGGGCTCCTCGTCTGAATCCACTAAGTCCTCCTCGATTTCTTCAGGGTCTTCCTCACTGTCCATATTGGGATTCAACACATCCATCATATCATCTTCAATCCACCATCCCATATATGCTCGTGCACCTACTGTTTCCTGCAATAATATAAGAACAACAATCCTTATAAAATCATTATGCCTCGGTTGGTCTAGTCTTAACATCCGGGTAACACCTTACATTCTTCCTCCTAGTCCTTTATCAAAACTTAAGCATTCTTCTAAACACCCCAACAGTCTATAGAATCATGTAACCTAAGCTCTGATACCACATGGGACACCCGTAGCCCAAGTGACATCACCTCAGCTGAGATGTCAATATTGTCAACATCACAACCTTTGATGCAACACAGACACTACAACTTTAAGACCATAAAGGAACGTCACAACATGTTTTACAAAAATTTTCCTTAAAAGTATGCAACGTACTGCAGTGAAAACTGTATGACATTATACAACTGAATATTTACACCAAATTTGCATCATCGTGATGACATATCCCTCTCAGAACTTTAACAAAATTTCTCTTTACCTTTACTAGAGGGTTCTCCGTGTTCAAACCTAGTACCTGAAAAACACATCAGATAAGGAATGAGCGCAAATCGCTCAATATGGATAATACGAGGACTACAACGCATAACCTTTTCAAAAATATCAGAGAATCGATTATGAATTCTCAATAAAGGCAATGAATTTAAGAATGTTAAGAACAAAAATCTGCCAACACCTTGGTACATCACTTTTCTTCAGACTAGGTGTCTCAAGCCCAACAAAATATCATCATTTTCACTTGGATAAACTAATGGACGATGCAAGTGCAACGCAAGAGAAAATATTAAAGAAAATCATCATCGTGAGAGTAATAAGACAATAAAATCATCAATATCAAATAAAATAAATTGCAATGCATGCTTGACTTGACACGTCACGACAGACTCTAACGCGCTTCATCCTTATTTTCAGTTACTTTTTTTTTCACTGACCGTCAGTTACTTCACTTCACTAGCCCTCCACTTATTGATGTCCCTTCATAAGGGGTGTTCATCTCAGTCACGCATAGATTAAAAGAGACGGTTTTCATCAAAAAGGAGTATTTCGATCATTTGTCCTGAACAGCGTATCATGCCCATCAACAAGTGGACTAAGAAAATTTAGTCTACCTTAAGTCCTCAACAACACAAGTCAACAAGAAGTACCGGGTCAAAAGATGAACCAATGTTCAAGCATAAATATAGGAGCTCAGCATAAACATTATCAACATGGTATGCTAAATGAAATAATGAATAGTATAACAGAACCGCACTATCCTTACTTTTTTGGCTTTGTAGCCGATAAACTCCTTGCTTCTGGATTTTCTAAACAAACAGGATCACCTATCCAAACAAAATCCTTCTTGTTAGACAGTCTTAAAATGCAAACACACATCCAACCTTAATCCTTCCCGCTTATCTTATCATGACTTATTACGGCTAATCCGTTAATCGTATTTGCCCTAGCCCATAAGAGTGCATCGACCGCACTATCATTCTTCTTAATCATACTTTAACTCAAATTTCTCATTCCTTATGCTTCTTGCTACATAACCATGAGTTGTCACAAAATTTATCACTGGATGTGAAAAATTACCGAAATACTCCCCGACATAGGTGAAATCACCTAAACACCCCTGCCAACTATTGCACAAATAAACACTCCAAAATGACTCAAAATATCTTTTTGAAACAATATAAAGTAATTTTTGGACTGAAAAGTCAGTCGCCAAAATTTTTGCTTGGAAATCCTATTTGGATAACCAAACCGAGCACTAGGGAACCAATTTTGTTAAAAATAACAATTGGTATCAAAATGTCATAAAAATTTAGAAACTGAAGTATCTCAGATGCATAAGACCCCCATAAAAGTGTTAGATTAAAATACATTCATTTGGTATTTTTAAAATTTTGAAACCCTATTTCAAGGATAAATATATTTAACATTATTAGCAAACTCAAAACAATTCTAAATATTTATAGTATGTAGGCCTTTCAAAAAGAATAGGAGTTTTTCTTTTGTGCTTGGCCAAATTCTAGCTTAAATCCATGTTTCAAAATTAAAGTTTGAAAATAATTAGAGAATAAGGCTTTTAGTGACAATTATAGTCACTATTCATCAGCTATAGATCAAATTTATACTCTTTCATCACCCCCCCACACATAGAGCTGTGTTCTTCTGGGTTTGCATTCCCACATTGATTCCCCTCCTGCACACACACCTGCATATAATGCTAACATATACAATTCTCCATTTAATTCCACTTCAAGTCCCCTTAATCCACTTTAATTTCACTGTATTTCACACTTATGTAATCCCCCTTTTGCATTTAGCATGATAGGAAATCAAAACATAAGCTAATTCAGCCTGAATCCCTAAAAAACACACACCAAAACACCAAGAACACACACACACACACACACTCTAAAGGCTGGTTTTTACCTTATTTTGAAGACCCGTAACTTCCTCGCTTCTCCACAAAAACACCTTCTGTTTCTTGCAAATTCTTCCTTTTTCTTCCTACTTTAACTCCTAAGTTCATCCCTTCACAAAATTCTTCTTGGATGTTCTTCAATCCCCCCCCCCCCCCCTCAAATAGATGCCCTGCATGCACACTAAAGATTGATTTTTGCCTGAATTTGGTGATCGATAACTCCTTCATGAAACTGTTTAATTAAACATTTTAATTCATAGCGATGAAGTAGGGTTCAGATGGAATTCCTCACCCGACCTAAGCTATGCGCACTGCTAAACAACCTCGTTCAAATCCTTTGATTTAATCTATATTGACAAACTATTTATTAGAATAAATTCTCGCCTCATAGACTATGAACCCAATGCTAATATCTTAATCGTTGCTTATTCTGATGCTCTCAGCATAACCCAGATCGAAACGGTCCCCACATACTGTCAAACCTAGCCGAAAGCTCCCGCACACTTCTTAAGGCATAATAATACCCCAAAATTCATAATAAATTCTAGTACAACACTTTTATAGCTTAAAGAATTTATAAATTTTCTTAATTTTTTAATTTTTAAATCAAAATAAATTCTTTAAGTACAAGAAACGCCTAAAAATAGCCATTAATAGTTCTAGTTCAAGTCAAGGTCTCATAACTATAATAATAACTTTAAAATATGTAACAAATATAGAAAATTTAAATCAAAATTCAAAAAGCATCAAAATCAGCTATTTTGCTAAATCAAATGCGATACAGATGATAATATTAAAGTCAACTCCAAAAGTAATGAAATTGAAATTGAAATTGAATTTATCTCATAAAAACATTAGTATATTTTTCCAAAATTTAATACAAATGTTTAAAACTCAAATTGAATTTTATAAGAACTAAAATTGCGGAAATTATTTAAAATACTAAATGGTACCAAGCAAATCTAAAATTTTACTAATAATTCTAATATTGCTCTAAGAGACTTTTTGTAACATTTCAGTATTTTTTGATAACCGTATAATACCCAACAGTCATGTTGTACAAATAGTGTACCACTTCTATTGCACAAACCCAGCAACTTTAAGTCATCTTCTTCTCACTTCCACCTCTATCCAAACCCAAAATTTACCCTCACACTGATCATGGTTGTCCCTCCTTCTCCTTTACATACTCTATCACAAATAAACACACATTACTCAAAAATATATTCACTAATAATGCACTCACCTTCCTCAACCCCCCCCCCCCCCCCACACACACACACATTCACCCCTCTCACGTACACAACATTTTTTTTTTCACATGCACACGCCATATCTGCACACCCACCGTTTCACTCAATCCACACTATACAGACATACACTAACACACGCACCTTATAAATACTTCCATACTTGCACTTCCTTCACTCATCAACACCAAAGACACCCACTGAAACACCCCCCCCCCCCCTCAGCAATTTCAAATACCTCATATAAAACACTCATAGGGCTACCTTCAGCCCTTCTTCCTCCCTCATTGTTCACCCATAAACACACACAAACACTGCACTCACCCCTCTTACACAGATGCCATTGCAACCCCTCACTGGCACAAACACACACCTTCATGCACTTACTTACGCATAAACACTCCCCACTTGCAAACACCCGAACTCACACCACGTTCTTCCAATGACAGTCCTTTTCACACACCTCACAAGCACCCACAGTAACCCCATGTCTACTCCCCTCATACACAACACCACGCGTACACACAAATTTACATAAACCTTTACCTACAAACACACACGATGCACTGTGTGAGCAGCCCCCTTCACCCAAACAATGGCCAGGCCAAAATCACATATTCACATCAATCGTATTCCCTCTCCCTTTCACCACAATACACAGCACACACACAACCAAACGCACACACGGAGACACCTTTAGACTCACAGCTATGGCTACCAAACTCACCCCTCACGACTGTCTTAATCTTCCTCACAAACCACTCATTTCCATACACAATACACTAACACTTTTACCTACACCCTTGTAGCCTCACACACAAACACACTTGTATATCACTCTCTCATCTGATTTGCTATAAAGTAAGAGAAAAAGAAAAAGGATTGAAACTTATTGGAAAAATGATCTCATTTGTGGGATTTCGTCAACGTCGTTCCTCTCCCTCGCCCCCCCCCCCCCCCCCCTCTTTATATGTGTAACCGAAAGAACAAATTGCTCTTCACTTTAGTAACCAAAGTTCCCACTAATGTAGCTTTATTCTCTCCATTTTTCCCTCATTTCTTCCCCTTCTTCCCAAATTTAAAGAGTTGACATATTTTTTTTATAAAATTATATTTTATTGTAATCTTTTATTTATTCAATAGTCCCAATTTAAGTTTAGATTTATATCTAACCCCGCTTCAGTAACGTTGCTAAAATTTGCCGAAAAAATATTGTTTACATAAATTGACACTATAAATTGCATATATAAATTGTCGCTAAAGGTTAACCAAAATTTTTCTCATGTAATCAACGCTAAATGTTTTTTTTTTTTATAGAAAAAACTATACCCTTTAGGTTGCTCCTATAAAGTTCTTCATCTAATTTCCATTCAAGAAAGCGGTCTTAACATTCATTTGATGTATCACTAGATTGCCTACAGATGCTAGCGCGAACATGGTTCCAATGTTAGTTATTCTGGGTACAGGGTTGCATGTGTCAAAGTAATATATCGTTTCTTTTTATGTGAAGCCCTAAGCTACTTGTCTTGCTTCGTAATATTTCTATGCTCCCATCAGGCTTTAGTTTCCTTTTAAACACCTGTTTGCAACCTTTGAGTTTATTCCCAAGAGGTAGATTTCAAAATGCCCAAGTATTATATTGAATTATGAATTGATACTCGTCAATTCTTTGGTTCTCCTTCAACCAAATAGGTGAAATCCTTCTCTCAAAGTTCTACCTCTTTTACTTCTCCTACGTTCAATAGGAAACTCGAGATCAACTTCCATGATTGTGCTACTAAGTTGCCTTACCACTTACTTGGATTATAGAGCTAGAGGGTTGGCTAGAAGTCATAGTCTAAAAAGGAAATAAATCTTCAGAATATCTAGCATCTCTCAATTCTATTTATGCTACTATTTTTAGCATATCCAATTAATATAGCGTCTGTGGCTTTGGGCCTATTTTCTCTGTTAGGTTCGGGTATAACTACCTTAGCTAAACACCCACACCTTTAAGATATCTAGCTTTGGAGATCTCTTTTTTTCAAAGCTCTTATGTAATGTTGTCATTATTATTAACAATCACTTTATTTTAGCATAAAACTAGATGACAAGACAACTTTCCGCCACAAGTCGGGGGTTCACTAGAATTTGACAACATTGCTTTAACCATTTCTTGCAAGGTTTGACTTTTTCTTTCAGCTAACCTTTTGATTGGGGTGAATAAGAGTATGTTAATTCATGTATTATTCCACTATCTTCACAAAAGCTCTTGTTTTTGCTCTACTTTCATTCACCACATTAAACAAACTTAGGGACCTCTATTTCCTTGTTTAGTTGGCTTTTAACATCATTCCTGTATACCATAAGCATATCAAGCACTTCATCCTTGTTCTTGATAAGATAGACATAACAGTATTTTGAAAATCATGTGTAGAAGTTACAAAATTTTTATTGCCCACTCTAGTAGGAAGTTGGCTTTAGTCATATAAATGAGCATGCATAAGCTCTAAAAGGCTTGCACTTCATGGGCTGGATAGTGAGGTTTTCTAGGTTTCTTGCCTCTACAAAAATTTTACAATTATGTTTAGTATCAATATTTGCTTTTAGAATCATCCATCAACCTCTTAGCCTTCCCAGAATTGGCATGTCCCACCTTTCATGCCATATACCATTAGATTCATTCAAAAATAAAGGAGAGACTTCATTCGGATCACCCCAGACATTTAGGTTAAATAATTCATCACAAACATAGCATGTTCCAATAAATACACTATTCCTAGTTATTACAACATTGTATCCTTGGTGGATTAAGAATGATCCACTAATCAGATTTCTTTTAACTTTGAAAACATGCCCCATTCCAGTAGTGTTAACATCTTCCCTGATGTCATTTTTAAATCAACACTTCTACTACTACGTACCCAGTACTTGTGCAGCTGCATCATTTCCAAGTGTCACACTTCCTCCACTTGAGTTTTGATAAGTTTTACAATAGTCCACAATCAACATAAACATGTACACTAGCACCCAAATCTCACCAAAAGTAATTACTTTGATGTGTATATTTCACTAAGCAAGGATCAGGATCAAACCTAATAGAGTGTTTATCATCCAGAAACATGTTGACTTGATGTATTTGGTTTATGTACTTTTCTAGTACTTCTCAATCCTTATGTAAAAGTAATCTTGAGCTATATGATTGGTCTTTTGCACACGTAACATGGTCTATTCTTTCATTTGCCCTTAGCATTTTTTTTTATGTTGTGATCTGGAGGTTTTTTTTTTTTTAGGGAAGCGATTGGCTTGGAAGTTGTTGTGGCGGAAGTTTCTTTGAAGAAAGTGTTGTTTTTGTGGTTTTCCTCCTACGATTGTTTCTAATCTTTTTCTCCCAAGGCCTAAGGTGGTATGGTGCGTTCGGAGTTTTTTTTATCTTCCACCAAATTAACTTGGTTTGTTATTGCTTCCTTTTGTTTCATACCTTTAGAATGCTTCTCCTATAGGGAGCTTAAGGCTTGGGTCAAAGTCAAGGTTCCTTGTTTATGTCCAAGACATTTGACAAAATCACACCTAGAGAGAGGAAGTTTATCAATAAGACAAGGCACTTTATAATACTCATTGAATTTAGAGCCATTTTCCTCTACAGACCTTAAGTGGTCTTGAAGTCATGAATTTGATAAAAAGTTTCTTTTCCTTCTTATCATAACCAAATTGTTAAATATAGACACATTAAGACGTTTGATACCAGCATTATAAATGTTAAGACGTTTGATACCAGCATTATAAATGTCATATTCACCTTGCGAAAGATTTCAAAGTTCCTTAGCACTTTTTTTATAGCATGATACACATCTTAAAGACAATCGGAAAGGGAACTTGGTATTTTATTATGAAAATAACACTCAATTTGTTCAAGAGTATACCAAGAACTCCACACCTTACATTGATTATTACTTTCCTCTTTGCAGTGATGAAGCCTAAAACTGTAAGCCAATATTTCATCAATATTTGCCATCTTTCATATTTAATTTGTCCATTGAATTATTTGGGTTTCAAGGTGATGCTTTCATTACAAGAGGCCATAGGAATAGTTAAGGTAAAGAAGAAATGGCCGTGAGAATAAAAAGCTATCTCTTAATAGCTTGTTTAAATAATAGACCAAAATATAAGTAGAGAAGACGTAAAACAAATTTACTTGTGAAAGTCAAAATTGAAGGCAAAGAATCTTGTTCTAAAAATAGCAGTTTTCCCTTCTATTGTAACATCCAGAACAGTAATATTGTCTAGTCAGTTAATTTATTATTTAGGAGAGATATTTAACGTCGATTTTCATTAGTGAAATTTTATCGACAAACTTTAACAACAAAAGTTTTGAGGAAATCATAAGTTATAATTTAAAGATAGAAATTGTAAGTGATATTGGTTAACGTACTTAGTGACAATTAGTGTAAATGATAATAGAAAATTTTAGCGACGAAATATTTTAGTTAGCATCGATATTTTGTTTAGCGACTTTGAGTGTCGATTAGTGTAGCGGGTTTATGTAATACCCATTAAATTATTCTAGTGTAGTAATCTATCGTAAATAACTACTTTGGACCTTTTTGAAGTAATAGAAAGTTTTGGGTTACTTTTGAATAACTATCAAAAATTTGAGGGGATTTTTGGTAAATTTTCACTTTGGGTATTTATATATGAATTTGCACATTCTATAGCAGTCGTTTTCACCATTTTTCATCCTTAAAGTTACGGTAGCGAGAGAGGGGCAGAGACAGAGAAAGAAAGAAGAGACAACAATCAATTTTTCCAGCGATCAGATTTCTTCCGGTAAGTTTCTTTTTAAAACCTTTCTCTGTGATTTAACTTCTTATAGATTTAAGGGGTTGGGGGACATGAGAGAACCCGTGAGATCATGTGGGTTTTTTGTGTGCATGAACAAAAGGAAAGACTGAAAATTCAGCTGTGTGCTTGTGTATATGGGTTTGGTGTTGGCTGAGGGATGATGGTTGCTACGAAACTTTGTGGTGGTGGTGGCCATGGCTGCCACAAGGACAGTCATGGATGGGTGTAAGAGGGGGTTGTGGGTATAGTGATCGAGAGAGAGATCATGCTTATGTGACTGTTGCGCATATGTGCGTGTGTTTTGGACAGCAAGAAGGGGGAAAACCCAACTGTCGTAAGGAAGTGGGTTCGAAGAAGGCAACTGTGTGTTAGATGTGTTGTGTGCGCGTGTATGTACTTGTGTGGGGAGTGTTAAGGGGGAGAAAGGGAGGAGTTTGTGCAGCCATGGACTGCCGTGAAAGAGAGAGAGAGTGGGCTGGGAAATTTCAGTGTATGTGCGTATTTAAGAGGGCCTGAACAGCCGTGAGGATGTGTGTGTTAAGTGCAGTAATGAGTGGTGTGTATATGTGTGTGCGCACGCGATGTGCTCTCTGTGTGCATGTGGACTGGGTGCGTGAGTTTATGGGTTGGTGTGTGTGTGTGTGTACAATATATATACATTCATGTGAGTGGAACAAAAAGAGAAAAAATTGAGAAGACAAGACCCACTATTGTGAGGCATAGGGTGTGGGGAGGTTTTTTTTTCTTTTCCCTTTTTATTTTAGTGTGCTTGTATGTGATGTGTGGAAGGGTATGCGTGTGCATGAGTGTTGTGTGTGTGAATGTGTGTGTGTGTGTGTGTGTGTGTGTGTGTGTGTGTGTGTGTGTAGGGTGTGAATGGTTTGTAGTGCATGGTATGTGTATTGGGTAGTGCCTGTAAAGTGTGTCTGCATTGGGTTTACATGGGCTAGAGTATGTATGTAGCTGTGTTATGTGTGTGAAGGTGTGTGCGTGTGTGAATGTGTGTGAAGGTGTGTGCGTGTGTTTTGTGGGTGTATATAGTTGGAGGTGCAAAAGCTGTGTGCACATATGTCTATAATGGGTTTGGTTGTATAAGGGAAATATGCTCTGTGTGTGTAAAAATGGGTATGTTTGAATAAGTGTATGTGTGTGAGATGAAAGGTGAGGCTGCCATGGCCGTGTGTGTGTGTGTGTGATATCAAAAGGTGTGGAAATAAAGTGTGCAGTAGTGTGTTTGGGGATGCAGGTGTGGGCTTGGCAGCCTAAGTGTGTACGTGTTTAAATATGTATAAAGAGAGTGGAAGTGGTGTGCAGTGTAGTGTAATGTGTGTACGTGTGTGTGTGTGTGTGTGTGTGCGTGTGTGTGGTTGAAAGTGAGTGTGTAAGAGAGTGAAGGGATATCCGTGAACGGAGTGTTGGGTTTTGGACTGTGAGCAGAAGGGAAGAAGAAGAGTAGTACGGAGTGGGTATTGGGTTAGCGTTAAGTACGACACGCCCATTGGATAGTGTACAGTAATCATTAGCACATGTAGAATTTTTGGCCAAACTTAATAATTTTCTTAAATTGTAGGTATTTTTAATATTTTATGAATCTTAGATATATAAAAGGGCTAATTACACCCATGTCCCTGAGGTTAGGGGGTAATTACACTCGTGTCCATAAGTTTGAAAAATTAACACTTATATCCTTTGCCCTAACGGAATAGAAGAATACCTAACGGTTTTAGCAAAATGACCGTATTACCCATGACTTAAAATGTAATTTCTTAACATGCCACTCTTTACTTTTAAAATGTAATTTCTCTCTTATATTTCTTTCTCCTCTCTTTCTTCCCAGCCAGTCATGTACACATACCCCAACCATACCCTCACAAACCATGACCAACTACCATGCACCACTGGCGTGACCCACCCCAACACCACCGTCGTGCCCCTTACGCCGGAGCAAGCTATACACAACGCCCACAACGCCACCGCCGATCAATACACTGCACTAACCCACAACAGAAACAAGATTTATGTTAAATAATAACCAAAAAAAAAAGAGAAACAGATCTAATAATGGTGGAAGGCCGTGGGTATGGTGCTGGGTTACGGAGATGATGGAGGATCGCGGATACAATTATGGTGGTTGATCGGTCGTCGGTGGTGTACGAAGGTGAGAGAGGTGAGACCGGGATCTGTTGGGGGTTGTGGCGAGGCCGACTACGTAGCGGCTGAGTAGATTTCAAGGGCAGGGGTGACGGAAGGTGATGTGGTGGTTATGGGGGGTGGCTGGATCTGATTTGGTTGCGGCGGGCCATTGTGGCGGCGGCGCCGAGGTAAACGGGGCTACCGTGAATGATTGAGGTGGTGCGCAATAGAGGGGAGGGCGGGGTGGGTGGGGCTGAGATGGGGCAACGACGGCATGGCTAGGCGGCGGCGGCGTGAGTTAGAATTTAGGGAGAATGAAAATTAGGGTGGAGCTGGGGGGTGGGGGGAGGGGATGAGAATTAGGGTTTTTCATATTTTTTTAAAAAAAAGGTATTTTAAGGAAATTAAAAACCATATTAAGAAATAAAAAATTTGAAAAGAGATAGAATTAGAAATTAAAATTTCAAAATTAGGGTTTGGAGCCCTAATTTGTGAAACCCTAATTCAAATTAGGGTTTCAAAACCATAATTTTCAAACCCTAATGATAAGAAAAAGTGAAAAAATAAGGGTTCGAAAATACCCTAATTTAAAAAATACGTATGAATACGTATAAAAATACCCTATATGGTATAAGGGTAGTATTGGACAGTATTGTCATTTTTAAAATACGTAATGATGAACAGTAAACTTTTTGGATGGAACCCTAACGGATGGATACGGGTGATACATTTGAAACATTTTTTGTCACGGAATGTTATATTTTGAAACTTTGTGTCCTTGATTGTAATTACCCCCTAACCTCAGGGACATGGGTGTAATTAGCCCTATATAAAATCTTTTGAAGTCCTTAAAACTCATGAAAATGTTATGAAAAAATTAGGGTAATGTTTTTTATAGTATAAAAAAGTCCCAGTATAAATTTGGTGAATTTTGGAATTGATTTGTTATCATTTCTATATAGCATTTATTTTAGCAAAATAAAAAACTTAAAAATAGCTTTCTTGTCTTTTAAATTATAATTTTAATTTCTATAATTTTATAAGTATTCTAAAGCCGTTATAAAAATTATGAGACTTAATTTTCAGCTAGAAGTAATTATGGCTATTTATGGGGTTTATTTTATTTAAAGAAATTATTTTTAATTTAAAAATATTCAAAATTCAGAAAATTCATATTTTTACTTTTATTAATGTTTTGAGATATCGTTACGCATTAAAGAGCGTACATAATTCTCGGTTAGGTTAGCCTTGTGTGAGACCGCTTTGAGTTCCGCAATTTTGGAGTTAGAAATCAGCACATGATAGGTAGTTGATATTAGGTTTATAGTATAGTAGAGTAGATTGTGTTCTAACAAATGGATTGTCAATCTAGGCTTATTCAGAAAATTTTGATCGAGGTTGCGTAGCATTACATAGCTTGGATCGAGATAAGGAATTATATCCGAACCCTATGTCATTACTCTGATTTCAAATGCTTATAACAGTTTTATAGAATAGATCAAATGTTGATTTTGATATAAAACTATTTTTTTAAACTGTCCATGAAACCCTAATTTGAGCCGTATAGTGATTGTTTGAAATTCTAGTTCATTCTCATCTGTTTATTGACTCAATCATCGTAAAATATTTTTAATTGTATTTATTTCTTTTAAATGTGAGTTAGTAATCCTAGGAGTTATAAAGATAGTGTGTATTGTTGAAGTTATAAGGATGGTCAATTGGTGGGTTAAATTAGTACCTAAATAGACTAGCCAGTATACACATGCATATGTAAAGCGTATAGAGCACTGTCAGGGTAGTTTTCTATAGTGTATTGTTCATGTTCAATGTTTTCTATTCATGTTTTATTGTGCATAAAGTGTTTTGAATAACTGTTAATTGAGGGATTGAGTTGATACTCGTCCCTATGTTTATATCAAAATAATTGAGATTTCATTTAAAAGTATTTCGAAAAGATGATATTTGACTTGGATGTAAAATTGCATGAATCGTTTGCCTATATTGAAATGCATTGATTTTATTTGAAAAATCATTTTAAAAAATATCATTTAACTGTAAATATAATGATTGTCCGAATCCTTTTATTGTTTTTAAATCTTTAATCGACTTTACTAGACTCTCGAAAATTCACACTCCTTTGACTTCCTTTCCGCAGGTGATAAGCATCATTAAGTTGCCCGAATAAGGATTAGAGCAGAAGAATTTGAATCTAAGTTTAGTATTGATGGTTAGAACCCCTACGTGGGTGAACACTGTTATTCAAATTTTTTCAGACTTAAATTTTATGTTTTATCGATGAGAGTCTCCTAAGATTAAGATCATAGGTTTTTCTGCTCTAATAATAGTCGTTCATTTGTTTGAGTGTGAGGATATTATGGTCTTAGTGAACTGATCGATCGAGTGTTTAACGTTTTTGAAAATTTTGAAAATAATGTTTACATCTATTTTTTGAGAAAAGAACATAAACAATTTAGTTTGCTTTTTCTTTCAAAATGGAAGCAATTTAAAAAGTAAACATATTAGAAGCTAAATTAAAAACATATAAACAAAATGTCAAGCAAGTTAATTAGCATACAATATCAAGTTAGTGATAATAGAAGAAAAATATGCATTAGCCTATCAGAGTTGTGACAAAATCAGTCTCATAAAGACTTTACCGTCTCCTTAAGCATAGATTCCAATGAATGATCAACTCTCCTATATAAAACTCAAGGTTCACACCGCCACTTTCTCTATGTCATGTTCACAAGAAGACTATCGAACTAACCTGATCAAGTTTTCAAAAATAACAATAGTAGTACTAAGAAAATAATGTTGGTGTATTTTTCTCGTTGGGAGTGGTCTTCTTTCATAATAGAAAGAAGGATTGGGAGTTACACAGCATTATATAACAACAGTAAAAAAACATTAACATAAAAATAAGACAAGGTTTAGTACAAAAAATGTTTACAATCTCAAGGTAACTGGCAAGATTAACTAGAGGGAAAACAATTAACATTTTAATCGAATGACTGTAACTAGGATTACAACAACTAGTGTTACAGCATCTCTGCTATAACTCTAATTACAGCCGGTGATCTTGGTCCGGATTGAATAAATGTGATGCTTATGCTAATTTCAGTAGCATGAAGGGCATGTTGCATCTGCGTTACAGAGAGCTAGCTAATTAAGCTTTAAGTATTGTCTTAGTCTTGCCCATGTCTGTTGGCACTAAAAACATAAATTATACCGTTGACCAATAACAAGTACACAGTTCGGCAGTTCATAAACATAGCGCTTGTCAGAAAATTTAATGCTGATATGATTGATTGATAAAAGAGCAAAGTTATTACCTAAACATGGCAAGGAACATGGGAGTAGTTATAAGACCCATTGATTGAAGACGTGTCAATCGACAATGGTTTTGAGCAGCTACACTGTGTTAGGTTCCTACAATCAAAGAAGACATCTTAAAAAGTAAAAATAAAAAGGAGTGTAGAAGAAGGAAGGAACAACTAAACCAATCATCAACTTTTAGACTTAATTTTTTTTTTTCCTATATGTACATTGTACTTTACAGTTGATTTAATACTTAGAAAATCAGTCATAGTCCTTATTCATCTACTTCTTTTCTTTAGTTAAAGTAAAACTCTTTGTGTGCACATCTTTTACTTATAAATCCAAATTTTCACATTTTCAGTTTTGGTTAGAATTGCAGAAAAGAACTTGGACACTGAATCAAGTGTAGCTTTGCCTACTAATTGAATGTAGGGTTGCGACTGGATGCAAATATTGGCATACCTAGTGGGTGGGGCACTTTTGATCTAAAAGTAGAAGTGCCAAGTACCGAAGGTACTGATCATGTGAGAAGTGATGTTGCCAATAATGGCACAGTTAGCTATTGTTTTGCCATTAATGGCATAGAAAGCAATGATGCAAGGGTTCACGTTGCCAACTATGGCATGAGCAGTAGCAATGCTGCTTCTAGTGGAATGGGTAATGCCGACAATGGCATTAATGCTGATGCATTAGAAGAAGAACTAGTGGTAGGAGAACTAGTGGACAGAATGGCTTAGTGGTTGGCCGACTAATGAATGAGGTAAGTTCGTCAAAGCAGGCTATAGAGTGGATATTCAAACGTTGGTTTTGATGAAATATGTCGATAACCATGATATGTCTACTGCTAAGATAGTGGAATGAAGAAAAAAAAATTTAGTGGAAGGGCACGATGCTCCCAGTAGTGGTTTCGTTAAGAATTTATCTAAAAAAGTTCAGAAACGATCTTCATCTATTGCAAGACTGGTGGACAGGTTGCAAAAGGTAGAACCCCTCAAGCAAACAATTGCAGTATATTAAATACAGAAACCTCTCCAAATAAGATTGAGGTTGTTGTTAGATAGCCAAATGGTTTAAGTTTAAATCATCCAAATTAAATGATGTTTGAGTGGTACATTCCCAATTATACGGCGGAAGGAGATCCATGGCCTAGTGCATTACAAAATTTACAAGACCTAGTGATCAAAAAAGCGACGCAACCTGGCCTGATAACATTAGACTGTCGAAAAGTGGTTGTCATGAACAATAGCCAAGGAAATAAAACTGCATATACTCCCCCTAGATGAAGGGCTCAGGAGAGTATTCATCAATTTAAAAATCATGCTTGTAAAGAAACAATAATTGGAATAGGCAGGATTTTCTTAGTTGGAGTTTGTAGGCATGGGACTTCAACCTACTCAAGGATTTAATCAAGGCTGGGCAGGACCGACCTATCGACAGATCATCATATCCCTGTATCGAAAGCCTTATCTTGCCATTGTCGATCAACCGTCGATCCCTGGAGGCGTGAAGGTACCAGAGTTTAGTTTGTTCCATGGTGAAAGAAAGCAGTCTATTTTTTAGCAGATTGCTAGTTTTACCTTTCAATATGGTGAACTTGGTCATAATGAATGGATAAGTTAAAATGGTTTCAATACTCAATAATTGGGCTGACATTTCTTGGTTTCTTCAATTTGCCACCAGATTCTGTATTCTCTTAGAGATGCAAAAGATTTGTTTAATGCAATTTTTCTTCGATGGGCCAGAAATTTCCTTAGTTGATTTGGCTCGATTGAAGTAGTTCTCAAGAAATTGCAGAGTAGTTCTAAGAAAGATTCTCAACATCTAAAAACAAATGTCATTTCCAAATGTCAGAACTAGAGTTGGCCAAAATTTGCATGAAACGGTTTGTATTTGGAGATTAGGCAAAAAAATTGAAGAAATAGAATGTATAAATCTTTTTGAACTTTCTTCTTCTAGAGTCTCTTTGTGTGAAGTTCTACTGAGAGAAGAGCATCTAAGAAAAAATTCATCAAATGGGACTTATTTCAGGATCAATCGATCTTATGATCATAAAATTTACATAATTGATTGGAAACAAACAAGTCATTTATAAGCCTTTGATTAAACTTAAAAATAAAGTTAGTTTGCCTTCAAAACAAGCAAGCAAACCAAATCCATCACCGAATCTTAGGAAATATTCCTTTGATCTCGATTAAGCTTATCAGATTTTGACTATTTTGTTGAAAGTCGATTTCTTGAAGTCAAAGTGTCTTACAAAATTTCAAAGGACAATGGATAAGAAATCTTGGTTCTATAAGTGGCATAATTCAAACGATCAAAATATTAATAATTGTGTTGTTTTTTCATAAAGATATATGGAGGATCAAATTGAAGTTAGAATACTAAATTTTGTTGAGATGGGAAAAGAGATTGTGGAACTGGATAGTGATCCTTTCCTACGCATGGTATTGGATATAAACATTATCTCCATAGATTTCAATCCAAAAGAATAATTTGATGATATCAATTGTTACAGTGAAGATGACGAATTTGAGTCTAAGGAGAGGAAGGATTTTTAAATGGAGTTGCCATCTTATTTAATTTGAAGAAAATAAGAAAAACCTAAAAAATGACTCAAAAGAATTCAAAAGGACAATTGAACTATCGAAACCAAAATACGGGTCTGGGGACTAAGTTATGCAAAGTGAAGTTGTTAGGCACCTGCCGGGCCCTTTAGGTCTCTATTTCATTTCATGATTATTGAACTTAAAAATATGTTGTATGCAATATACGGTAAGACTCACCCTAAATTAATTTTAGATTTTTGGCTTGAACTTGAAAGCCGGGGTCAAGTGGCCTACGTATCAGGTCGGACTAACCGGAATCAAACAGATGTAGTTCGACACTGGTCCTGTTGTTGCTAAAAATATGCTCCGCGTACTTTACAGAACCCGAGCCTGGACCGATGACCTACAAGACAAAAAACGAGTGACTGCCGGGTGGGGTTCCCGGCAGAGAACTCTCCGATGCTTAAGTCAGAGCGCAGCTACAAAATAGTAACTCTGAAAAGGCATGAATTGTGTAGTTGTCCCATACCTGGAGGGGTAGACCCCTTTATATAGCTGTAGGAAAAGACTCCTAGTAGGACTGGGCCGTGGGCCAGATATGTTAGGATCGTGTTAGGATCCTCGAGGATCACGTCACAATCCCTAATAAGATAATCATTTATCTCCCAGTTTGACTAGGATTGCCGGTTATTCCTCAATTATTGGGAGTTATATTTGAGTTATATTATAAACCCTCCACTTCCTTAGCTAAAATGTTTGGCTAAGGAAGTTTATACCTGGTGTCTCGAGACACGCATCAGATTTGTAAGTGATTCTCATCCACTTGTAGGGGTAATAATATTTCTATCTTCCATGTGATCCGACGTAAGCGGGAGCTTAAGCCTTAGAACTTTACCCAAGTAGGGTGCTAGAACCCTAGCTCTCGAGAGCTAAGTCTTTAGAATGTCGCCTGAGTAGGCTATTCGGAATCATCTTTAGAAAGACCAATCATGGGAGCTCGAGATCCTTTAGCGGCTGTGCCCCATGGTAGCCTCTCTCGGGAGAGAACACAAAGCTATGCATGCAAGTTGTTGCATGTGCTAAGTGTTTGAATGTCTCCTCGAGGGGTCACCTCTCCTTTGATGGGTGTTCATTTTGTGCAAGTGTGTGTTCTTGAGCTCGAGCCGACCATATCATGCTTGCATTTTACTTTATCACGAACTCTTATCATCAGTAAGAGATGGCAAAGAAGCCTCGCACTCACGCTTGGCTGGGTTTTGAATTGACAAAGAATGGTGGGGGGATGAAGTCCCATAGTCCTTTGTCGTTTCATTGGTTAGAACTGTAGCTAAACCATTCAGATAGAGCTCGAGCTCTATCCTGTCACCCTTGGGAGTGTTCATCCCTCGAGGGACCGATGGAGTGCGGAGCTCACGCAAATACCCTCGGGGGTTTGACGGAACTTAAGAGTTCTCGTCTTATGGGCCCTCGGGGGCAGATGGAGCCAGAGCTCATGCAATTACCCTCGAGGGTTTGACAGAATTTAAGAATTCTCGCCATACACGCCCTCAGGGGCGGATGGAGCCGGAGCTCATGAAAATACCCTCAAGGGTTTGATGGAATTTAAGAATTCTCGTCATACACGCCCTCGAGAGCGGATGGAGCCGGAGCTCATGTAATTACCCTCAAGAGTTTGACTGAACTTAAGAGTTCTCGTCGTACATGCCCTCAGGGGCGGATGGAGCTGGAGCTCATGCAATTACCCTCGAGGGTTCGATGAAATTTAAGAGTTCTCATCTTACACGCCCTCAGGGGTTTAACTGAACTTAGAGTTCTTGTCGTACGCGCCCTCGGGGATTTAACGAAACTTTAGAGTCCTCATTGTACCCGCCTTTGGGGGGTTTGACGGAACTTTTGAGTTTTCATTGTATGCTCCCTTGGGGGTTTGACGGAACTTAAAACTCTCGTTGTTTGTGCCCTCAGGGGTTTCTCGTCCTTGTTGTCGCGGTGCCAAATAAGAAGGCGCAGTTCATGGAGCCCATAATATGGTCACTGTGGCGAACCTCCCTGTCTGATAAGACACAAGGCATTAAGCCTGTATAAGAATGATCTCATGAAATATAAAGCCCCCCCCCCCCCCGGCCTTTGAGAAGGCGTGGATATATAAAGACGGCTTTTAAGCCAATATGTAGAGTCCGGTTGCAAGAAGACCTGTGGGAGCAATATAGAAGACCATAATCAACTTGCTCGACTGGATGAGCATATAAAGCTTGAGGACGCGTAGTCCGTCCGAGCAAGATGCCACTGATGATCAGTAGAGTAGCTGTCGCAGTTCATCAATATACTGAGAAGCAACAAGATTTAGTTTGCTGGTCGGGTGAGCTTGAGCTTGCAGTTGTACTGGCATATTAGTGATGCTTATTAGCAGAGGCTGACAATATTCTCTGATTCACCAATCGAGGTCACTGTGTGACCGAACATCACGAGATAATAAGGAATGCCGAGTCGGCAAGAAGCTGCAGCAGAAACCCTAAGCGTGACTTTTAAGTCGCCGGGTGCTGTGAATTTATTCCTTGCTTAAGAAGTGGTTTATACGTCAATGTTGATGCTCGCAGGCATAGTTTAAACCCTTGCAAGAAATAAAAGTGAAACCAATAAAATAATCCTAGAGGGGGGTGAATAGGGTTTGAAAACTACTTTAAAAATTAACAAACAACAAACCTCAATCTCAATAACTTAAATAAGCAAACAACCAATCTCAACACAAATATAAGACGATAATGTAAAGAGAGAAGGGTTTAGAGATACTTGACAAGGAGAATTAAATGGTTCGGCTTGATATACCCACAAGCCTACGTCCACCCCTTCAAGGAAGTCCCTTGAAAGGCCCTAAAATCCACTAGTATGATCTTCCTTACGGGTCAAGATCGAACCTCTTACAATCCCTTGATGCTATGCCCACATCAAGAACAAGCTTTGACAAACCCAAAGCTCCAAAGCTTGACAACCCCAAGCTTTGATACAAGAACCTTTCAATGAAGAAATGTGTACAAAATTTCACTCTCAAGAAGTAGATGAGTACAAGTTTAGGCACTAGAACAAGAGAGATGAGTGTATGATGACTTATGAAAGTGTATATCTCTCAAATGTAAGCTCACAATAAATGCTCTCTTGAAAAGGATGAGAAATCAATGAAACAAGAGAGATTTGAACAATTGCTTTGATCTTTGAGAATATGAAAGATAAGAGAGCTTTGAATGCAATTGATGAATCAAAACTATGCCCAAGATGAGTATTTATAGAGGTAGGAAAAAATATGACCGTTTGGAATTAGGTGGAGCATTAAATGCGCCAAACGGCTATTGCAGTCGACTGCAATGTCTCATTACGGTCGACTGTATTCCCAAAGTAGCCATTGGAAATTCAAAATTTCCAACTTGCAGTCGACTGTAATAGGCTACTGGAAGTATTGCAGTCGACTGCATTCCAATGCAGTCTACTGTAATACCTCACTGCCCAAGTTGCAGTCGACTACAATCCAATGCAGTCGACTGCATTCCAGAAAATGCAATTTCCTAGTTTTCAAAGAATGAAAAACTTTTATGCATGCAAGGGAAACCTATGGGCAAATTCTAGGTATACAGTCATCGTAACGATCATCTCTCTATGTCTAGTTTACAAAGAAGGAAATAAAGCATAATAAAGTTCAATCGACGAAATCCTTCTTTGATGTGTTCCGTTGAGAGTCTTTGAACGATTTGCTCGTCTAATTTTCCATTTGCATGAGTGTGAGATTGTTCCTATTGCTTCATCAACTCAATGCATGTTAGACAGCATAATCATCAATGTTAGTTATCACCAAAATCAAATATAATCCTAGGTTAAATAATCGTAGGGTTAACAATCTCCCCCTTTTTGATGATGACAAACATTGATTCAAATAATATGAGATATATAAGATAATAAACGCAAAGAAGCATGAAAATCTCAATTATAAACCATAAGGGGTCATGAGAAGAAATCATAAAAGGCTCCCCCTATCTTAAGCAATATAGGGCTTCCCCTAACTCAAGTAATATATTCTCATATCAAATCCACATGAATCAACAATATTCAACAATATTTTCTCCCCCTTTTGACATCATTGAAAAAAATCAAGGGTGTGTGTGAAAGTGATCAACTTATGTATCCATCCATGGATAATCAATATAGCCAACAAGGGCATTTAAACAAGAAAAAAATAAATACTTGAATAACCATCAAAAGGTGTACCAAGCACATGTATGAAAATAGCACATAAATTTTAAACCAGAGGCAGTAAGATAAGCGTGAATTAAGAGTGCTAATGCAATACTAAGAGTAGGATCCATGATAAGTTTTTGAGATACATAATTGAGTTTGTTAAGCATAAAAAAAACATAAAGCATGTCATAATGCCTAAGGACCAGATGGTGGAGGAGAGGGATGAAAGATGTCCTCCTCGGGACACTGAATCCCACAATGATCCTCCATGCGAGAAAGGCGTCAACTGAGCTGGCTGTGGGCAAGATCCATCCTACTGAAACCGGCATGCATATGTTGTTGCATAATATCTAAGCGTGTGAGGATCGCTTCATATCCGGAAGTAGAAGGACCGGAAGAAGTGCCCGCCTCATGTGTACTCGGAATGATCAACGGAGGTGGATCACGATCAAACCCATCACCGGCATCTCCCCCAGCATCATCATCAGCATCAGCAGCATCATCATCACCATCAGCACCATCATCATCATCAGCACCATCATCATCACCATCATCATCATCCTCATCATCATCATCGACAATGACATTTTCCAACTCAGGCTCAGGTAAGAAACGGTTACGATCATCTAAAAGGCCCTTCCTACGAAGGGTAGAGCAGTTTAGTATGATGTGCCTAGTAACCTCAATATACTCACCCAGAAGAGGTATGTCAAAGGCAGCAAGAATGTGAGTGAGTAGGAGGCCATAAGGTCTAGCTAAGGCAGGATGTGAGGCGCTCCTAATCATGTTTAACATGATGAGACGAGGGAGGTTAAGCGGTGTGCCTGAGCGAAAGAAGGTCAAAAGCTGAACGTCTAAGTAAGAGATGAGTGAAAGACCGCCGGTTCTAGTAATGACGTTATGAGCGATGATATGATGGAACAGACGAGAGAGAGGAGGTAGGTCACGTAGGCTGGGTTTGCTCGCAACCCGAACCTGTCGACAATGAAGTGTGTGTCGAAGTTGTTCCTCAATAGTAAAAGGTCGGTCAAACCAATGTGACTGACCAGCGACAGGGATCATTTCTAACAAAAAAGAGAAACCACTATCGGGGAGGTCTAGAAGAGTGGCTAGACGTGACTGTGAGAATGAAATGCGGCGTCCAAAAACATAGAATGAGAGGGTACATGACTCAGAGGAAATGTTCCAAGTCAAATTCGCATAAAATAAGCGGATTGCATCAGGATAATATAGAATAGTGTTCCTATCGGTGAGGCGATCTAGATGACAATCCTGAAGGCATCTAAGTATGTTGAAAAGGAATGGAGTATCCAGTCGCAAACCTGGAGTCAAAGGTGAAGAGAGTTGTGCAGAAAAGCGATCGGCAGCCTCGCGGTTCCGATATCGATTTTGATCAAACTCTACCGCGATAGGCTCGGGCTTGGGCTCGGGTGCAGCTCGTGAGCGAGATGAACTGGCACGTGCACGTTTCTCTCTTGCCATACTTGAAATAGTCTAAACAGAGAAATAATAAATGTAAGATAAATGAATATGCAAAAAAAATGAATATATATTTTTTTTGGAAGATAAACCCTAATTTATGCAATTTTGGGGAAAAATTTAATTTTGGACAAATTGAATGAAATTAACCACGTACAATTGAGCAATAGACATAACTAAGCATGAATCAAGTGATGAAACATGTAATTGCATAAACAATTTGAAGAAATTTTGACAAATGAAGAACCCTAGTTTATGAAAATTGGGGAAATTCGAATTTTGCATGAATACAAGTAATTAAACTATGTAGAATCATGTAATAAGCATCCCTAAATATGAACCAAGCATTAAATCATATAGTAGCATGCTAAATTGAAGTAGATCTGAAGAAATATTCTATAGAGAGCAATTCGAATTTCAACCGATTATGAACAATGTAAGTGAAATGGATTAGAGAAAGTATGTAAATCATGAAATAGAATGAGATTTGGGAGGATTTACGTACCAATTTCAAGCCAAACGGAGGAGAATTGAGTCCTAGGAGAGATGAGAGCTTCTTTTCGAAGAGAGAAAGAGTAGAGAGAGAAGATTTCTGCAGAAAAGGAAATCTGGGCACGATTTATGCCCTTTCCCCGTAATGCAGTCGACTGCATTCCCCAATGCAGTCGACTTCAATGCACAAAAACAATCAGTCTTGAAAAATGATTATACATATGTATATAGCAATAAAAGTGTGCAAAAATTTTTTATAATTTATTTTTATTTTTAAGATAAATAAATATCAATAAAACCAACGATGTTTGGAAAGGAAAAAATCAACCAAAGCATGCTATAAGCATATGAGATAATGCTTAAGCATGTAAAGAGCAACTAGCACATTTATACAAAAATAACCTAGTCACATAGGTGAAGACATGCCAAGTTCTCTTCTAAGAGCGGTAAACCTCTTTGCATCTAACGGTTTAGTGAAGATATCCGCTAGTTGGTGATTTGTGTCCACGAAATCTAGAACAATATCACCCTTTTGCACATGATCACGGATAAAATGGTGTTTGATTTCTATGTGCTTAGTGCGTGAATGTTGGATGAGATTTTTGCTCAAATCAATGGCACTAGTGTTATCGCATAAGATAGGTATGTGATCATACTTGAGTCCAAAATCCAAAAGGGTTTGTTTCATCCAAAGAATTTGTGCACAACAAGCACCAACCGCCATATATTCGGCTTCGGTGGTAGAGAGTGCAACCGAGTTTTGCTTTTTGGAACTCCAAGAAATAAGAGAGTGACCTAGGAATTGGCAACCTCCACTAGTACTTTTTCGCTCGGTTTTACAACCGGCAAAATCGGCGTCGGAGTAACCAACTAGGTAAAAAAATGACGTGTTTCTAGGAAACCATAACCCTAAATAGTGAGTGCCCTTAAGATATCTAAGGATTCTCTTTACGGCAACTAAATGAGATTCCTTAGGACAAGCTTGAAATCTAGCACATAAACAAACACTAAACATTATATCGGGTCTACTTGCGGTAAGGTAAAGGAGTGATCCGATCATACCTCGATAGCGTTTAATATCAACATCCTTACCCTTTTCATCTTTATCAAGCGTTAATGAAGAGCTCATTGGAGTGTCAAAAGCATTTGATGCTTCCATGTCGAATCTCTTGAGTAGCTCTTTGGTGTATTTGGCTTGGTTGATAAAGATTTCATCCTTGCTTTGTTTGATTTGCAATCCAAGGAAGAAGGTGAGTTCTCCATCATGCTCATTTCAAACTCCTTACTCATACAAGAAGCAAACTCTTCGCACAAGGATCCATTAGTAGCACCAAATATAATATCATCAACATAAATTTGCACCAACAATAAGTCTTTGCCCTTAGATTTGATAAACAAAATGGTGTCAAGTTTTCCTCTTGAAAAACCATTTTCTAAAGAAAACTACTTAGCCTTTCATACCAAGCTCTAGGAGCTTGTTTTAAACCATAAAGAGCTTTGCTAAGCTTGAAAACATGGTTTGGAAATTTTTCATGCTCAAAGTCGGGAGGTTGAGCCACATAAACCTCCTCCGAAATAAAGCCATTTAGAAAAGCACTCTTGACATCCATTTGAAAGAGTTTAAAATCTCTATAGCAAGCAAAAGTTAAAAGCATTCTAATAGATTCAAGTCTAGCTACCGGTGCATAAGTTTCATCAAAATCAATTCCTTCCTCTTGGTTATAACATTGGGCCACTAATCTAGCCTTGTTTCTAACCACGATTCCGGATTTATCAAGTTTGTTTCTAAATACCCATTTTGTGCCTATAATCATATAGTTTTGAGGTTTAGGTACAAGGGTCCAAACTTGATTTCTTTCAAATTGAACTAGCTCTTCTTGCATAGCAAGCATCCAAGATTCATGATGTAGAACTTCGGATAAGTTCTTCGGTTCAATTTGGGAAAGAAATGCTAAATTAACATGTTGTTGAAGAGAGCGTCAAGTTCTTACCCCACTTGAAGGATTACCTAATATTTGATCGCTTGGATGATGCTTTTTGTAAGTCCAATCTTTTGGTAATTCTTGAGAGTAGTCCGAGTTTGAAACATCATTGCTTGCTTCCTTGTCTTCCTCTTGAGAGCTTGATTGTTGTTCTTCTTGAATAATTTCTTTGTGGTTGTCTTGTATTGTTTCACTTATATCCAAAGTTCTCATGTCATTGTCCACATCATCTACATTAACAATGTTAGTCCTCCGAAGAAAAGGATTAGTCTCATCAAAAGTAACATTAATGGATTCTTCAACAACCAAAGTACTTTTATTATAGACTCTATATGCCATACTATTATTAGAGTAGCCAAGAAAAATACCCTTAAATGTTTTGGAATCAAATTTGCTAAGGTGATCCTTAGTATTTAAAATAAAGCATTTGCAACCAAAAACTCTAAAAAAGCTCACCTTAGGTTTCTTATCATTAAAAAGCTCATAAGGGGTTTTTAACAAAAATTTTCGCAAGATAACTCTATTGAGAACAAAACAAGCACAATTGACCGCCTCCGCCCAAAAGTACTTAGGTAAACCATATTCGTTAAGCATTGTTCTTGCCGCTTCTTGCAAAGACATATTCTTTCTTTCGGCAACACCATTTTGTTGAGGAGTTCTAGGAGCTGAAAAATTATGTGATATCCCAAAGTCATCACACAAGGCTCCTATTTTTGAATTTTCAAATTCTCTACCATGATCACTTCGAATGTTGGATATCAAATATCCTTTTTGATTTTGAATACGTTTTGCAAATGAAGTGAACACAATTAGAGATTCATCTTTGGTGGCCAAAAAGAAAGTCCAAGTATAGCGAGAATAGTCATCAACAATAACAAAACAATATGATTTACCACCAAGACTAGTAGTAGGGATTGGTCCAAATAAATCCATATGAAGTAATTGCAAGGGTCTAGAAGTAGATACCATTTTCTTCGGTTTGTGAGAGACTTTCTTTTGCTTACCCATTTGACAAGCATCACATACTTTGTCTTTCTCAAACTTGATCTTCGGGAGTCCCCTCACAAGTTCTTTGCTTGAAATATCCTTCAAATGCTCCATATGCATGTGTCCAAGTCTTCGATGCCAAAGCCAAGATGTCTCACTAATAGCACTAAGACACTTGACATCTTGGTTAGCTAGATCATTCAATTGAATAGAGTAAACATTGTCATCTCTATTTCCTACCAAAATAGTTTCATTATTCTTCAAGGATTGTATAGTGCAATGAGAAGCCTCAAAGATTACTCTAAAACCTTTATCACTAAATTGACTAATACTTAGCAAATTATGCTTCAAACCTTCAACATATAACACATTCTCAATTGAATGTGGTTCCTTACCTATAGTTCCTTTACCTTTGATTTTTCCTTGTGCGTTGTCACCAAAGGTCACTTTTCCTCCTTCTATAAGATCAATTGAGGTGAAAAGAGATATGTTGCCGGTCATATGTCTTGAGCATCCACTATCAAGAATCCACTTCTTGCTACTAGATTTTGCTTTGAGACATACCTATAAACACAAATCAAGTAGTGACTTTTGGTACCCATATTTTCTTGGGTCCTTGGGTGTTAGTCTTGCATTTGTAATTTTGACCTTTCACAACCCACATCTTCTTTCTACCTCTAACATAAACAATTCTACAAGGACAATAATTAGTCGTATGCCCTTTCTTGTTGCACCAACCACAATGTGTAAATGGTGTGCAATAGTTCTTTGGTTGTTTTGAATGAGTATTCAACCTAGCTTGTTGTTGAAAGATTTTAGGAGGTAAGGCCAAGGGATCTAATCCAAGACCACCTTTGTTTAGGCCAAATCTTTGGCGTCCAAGCATGACATCCAAATTGTTTTGACCATCAACAAATTTTTGAAGACATTTTTTCAAATCACAAATCTTCATTTTGTTTTTCTAAAACCAAAGTTTTGCAAGAGATTTGTTTTGAGCTAGGAGTGTTAGCAATCAATTCAACCAAGTCATTATTCACATGTTTTACATATAAATGGTTGGAAATGCAATCATTCTTGGCATGCAACTCAATATTTTCCACTCTCAACTTCTCAATTTGCTTATTAGCCTCAAGGAATTTTTTTGATAAAATAATATTTTTCTTAAAAATTTTCTTGGATTCCTCATATAGGCTATCATAAGCATCTTCGAAGCTTTCACTATCACTATCACTACCGGAAGAAGAGCTTACCTCATCATTTGCCATGAAGCACACATTTGCTTGTTCGTTCTTCTCATCATCTTCATCACTTGAATCGAAGTCACTCCAAGTTGGAGTATGTTCGGCATTCATTGCTTTTTCCTTCTCTTTGTTCTCTTTCTTGGAGAGTTGTCTCCTTTTAACTCTTTCCCATACATCTCTTCTTTCCTTCTTTTCCCTTTTGTATATGGGACAATCCATCTTCATGTGTCCCGGCTTGTGGCATTTGTAGCAAAGCTTCTCTTCGTTGCTAGCATTTTGTTGCCTTCTCCCACCATTCCTTCTAAACCTCATGAACTTCTTGAAGTTCTTTGCAATCATTGCAACATCCTCTTCATCAAATTCTTCTTCATCATCGCTTGACTCAAGGTTTGAAGATGAAGCTTTAAGGGCAATTGATGTAGGCTTCTTCTTGACGTCTTCTTGATCAAAGGTCTTGATTTGCATTTCGTACGTCATAAGTGAGCACATCAATTCATCAAGAGGAAAGATATTGAGATTCTTCGATTCTTGAATGGCGGTGATCTTTGCATCCCAAGCTCTTGGTAAGGACCTAATCACTTTTCTTACAAGATCACCATTAGTGAATTCCTTGCCCAATTGCTTCAAAGGGTTTACAATGTTAGTGAAACGAGTATTCATATCCGTAACGGATTCATTTGGAAGCATATGGAATAACTCATAATCTCTAAACAATAAGTTCATCTTGGAATCTCTAAGGAGAGAAGTTCCTTCATGAGTAACTTGAAGAGTATCCCAAATACTCTTAGCGGAATTACACATAATGACTCTATTGAGTTCATTAGTGTCTAAAGCACAAACAAGACAATTTTTCGCTCTAGCATTCATACAAATCATCTTTTTATCATGATCACTATACTCCGATTTGGATTTTGGCTCTTCAACCTTGTCAACCACCTTTATCGGAACGTATGGGCCATTCTCAACAATATCCCACATCTCGTAGTCTTGAGACTCTAAGTAGATTTTCATCTTAACTTTCCACACACTATAATTGGTCCCATTAAACAATGGAGGCCTAGTGGTAGAACTACCCTCCATACCCCCAACGTAAGCCATGATCGATTAACTCTCTTGGCGTTACCCAATATAACAAGAGCCGAGGCTCTGATACCACTTGAAACCAATAAAATAACCCTAGAGGGGGGTGAATAGGGTTTTAAGACTACTTTAAAAATTAACAAACAACAAACCTCAATCTCAATAACTTAAATAAGCAAACAACCAATCTCAACACAAATATAAGACGATAATGTAAAGAGAGAAGGGTTTAGAGATACTTGACAAGGAGAATTAAATGGTTCGGCTTGATATACCCACAAGCCTACGTCCACCCCTTCAAGGAAGTCCCTTGAAAGGCCCTAGAATCCACTAGTATGATCTTCCTTACGGGTCAAGATCGAACCTCTTACAATCCCTTGATGCTATGCCCACATCAAGAACAAGCTTTGACAAACCCAAAGCTCCAAAGCTTGACAACCCCAAGCTTTGATACAAGAACCTTTCAATGAAGAAATGTGTACAAGATTTCACTCTCAAGAAGTAGATGAGTACAAGTTTAAGCACTAGAACAAGATAGATGAGTGTATGATGACTTATGAAAGTGTATATCTCTCAAATGTAAGCTCACAATAAATGCTCTCTTGAAAAGGATGAGAAATCAATGAAACAAGAGAGATTTGAACAATTGCTTTGATCTTTGAGAATATGAAAGATAAGAGAGCTTTGAATGCAATTGATGAATCAAAACTATGCCCAAGATGAGTATTTATAGAGGTGAGAAAAAATATGACCGTTTGGAATTAGGTGGAGTATTAATGCGCCAAACGGACATTGCAGTCGACTGCAATGTCCCATTGCGGTCGACTATATTTCCAAAGTAGCCATTGGAAATTCAAAATTTCCAACTTGCAGTCGACTGTAATCCAATGCAGTCGACTGTAATAGGCTACTGGAAGTATTGCAGTCGACTGCATTCCAATGCAGTCGACTGTAATACCCCACTGCCCAAGTTGCAGTCGACTGCAATCCAATGCAGTCGACTGCATTCCAGAAAATGCAATTTCCTAGTTTTCAAAGAATGAAAAACTTTTATGCATGCAAGGAAAACCTATGGGCAAATTCTAGGTATACAGTCATCGTAGCGATCATCTCTCTACGTCTAGTTTACAAAGAAGGAAATAAAGCATAGTAAAGTTCAATCGACGAAATCCTTCTTTGATGCGTTCCGTTGAGAGTCTTTGAACGATTTGCTCGTCTAATTTTCCATTTGCATGAGTGTGAGATTGTTCCTATTGCTTCATCAACTCAATGCATGTTAGACAGCATAATCATCAATGTTAGTTATCACCAAAATCAAATATAATCCTAGGTTAAATAACCGTAGGGTTAACAAAAAGTACATGACTAAAAAAACAGCCTTTGAAGCAATAAAGCATATGAAAATGCAACTATGTTTTTAACACAGAAATAAGAGCGGTGTTTAGACATTGTGGCCTTATTAGGGCTTTGTCGGTTAGCCGACAGAGTACGCTGCACTGGCGAGCTCAAAAAATCATTGCAGTCAGTAGGACACGACATGTAATATACTCGCATCAATTGACGTGACTAGACAATGCTAGGCCAAAAATTAAATAGGTCTAGGTTAAAGAAGCGTACAAGAAGCAGCCTTTAAGGAGCTTGTTAGCGCCTAAGAGCGTAGTCACTTAATGTTTCACGACAGATGCGTGACCAAATATGCGCCATTAAAAAATGTGCAGCATACTTTTCGAGAAAGACTCCGGGGTCTTTAAATCTAAATAGGCTTTTTCACGGTTAAAAGCTTAATACTCTTAAGAGCGTGTGGCCTAGGTCCAATAAAAACACCGTGGGTCGAAAATATAAACTGAACTTTTTTGGGTATGAATGCAGAATTTTAAAAAA